>VXBJ01005645.1:74835-90368 GCA_013400055.1 Nycticryphes semicollaris
CGGGGAAGCTGGGACCGGGGCGGGGAGGTGATACGCCCCGCCCCGGGAGTGGGCGGGGTCTCGGTACGGGGCAGCGTCCCCTGGTGGCCGATGCCGGTAGCGGCCCGGGGTGGGAGGGGAACGGCGCGAGCCAGCGGTGAAGGAAAGGGCTTTGGAGAAGGACACGGACAGATCCCGCGGAGCATCAAGCCTCCCATCTCTTCCCCGGAGAGGTCTCCGGCTCCCCGGAGCCGGCGGCCCAGCCTGCCGGTCCTTCCGGAGGCTCATCTGAACCCACTCCCTCCGTCTAACCCCTCACCTTTTTCTCCAAGGCGCCTGGAGCCCCCGGCCTTTGAAGGCTACAGTGGCAGGCAGGTCTCACAGGTGCCTTTGAGACCCTACCTGGAGTCCTGAATCCACCTTTGGAGCCCTCAGCACAGGAAGGACATGGACCAATTGGAGCGAGTCCAGTGGAGGGTCACGAAGATGATGTGAGGCTGGAGCACCTCTAATGAGAACAGGCTGAGAGGGGGTCGTTCAACCTGGAGAAGAAACGGCTCTGGGAAGACCTTATAGCCTTTTGGTACCTCAAGGGGCCTACAGGTCTCCCCTGCAGGGGAGGAACTCTGTCTGGGAACATAGTGATAGGATGAGGGGTAATGGTTTTAAACTGAAAGAGAGTAGATATAGATTAGATATTAGGAAGAAGTTTTTCACTTTGAGGGTGGTGAGACACTGGCACAGTTTACCCAGAGAAGTAGTGGATGTCCCTTCCAACCCAAACCACTCCATAATTCTTTATTATCTTTATTAAATGGTGCATTTAGCCTCAAAGCACACTGCAAATATTCTCTGGGTGGTTCTGTGGCACGGCCATGGGCAATGGGGGTAACGCAGCCCCCAGGCATGTGCTGAGCATGGCCCTGCAGTGGCCAGGACAGTGAGGCCTCAGCGCTGCACGTCCCAATTTGGTGTCTCCCACAAAACCCACAGTTCACAGGGTTTGCTGCCTTGGCTTGTAACAGCCCACAGATCCGGAGGTACACAGCCCACTGCAGGCAAAAGGTAGAGCAAGAGCTAAAGAAGCCAGCCGTGGGCTGTCAGGCAGATGGGTGGGCTGAAATGAGACAGGGAGATATTTAAAGTCCTCTATTAAAAGAATCTGCCAATATAAAGATGAATGAAAAATTCTGTCTCACAAAAGTAACTACTTCCCAGACTTCTAACACAGAGCAAAGTTAGCCAGCAAAAATAACAGGCAGAGCTGTTTGAGGAAGGTTTGTGCTGTTCCATAATTACCTAAATCTTTAGCTATCAGAAGTTTGGGCGGCTGATGATATCTTAAAAAGTTGAAATGTAAAAAAGAAAGGACTTCGGTCTTTCTGTTCTAGTTGAACAGCTTACTGTGCTGGTGCCTCAGAAACCCAGGTGTCACTTGCATTTGCCTAGGGGACAAAACCAAATAGCTGCACTCTGACAGAACAGCCTCTGTGAATGTGAGTGATTACTCAGTTGCTGAATGCCAACAGAAGATAAAGAATAATAGTAACTGTTTGCTTTGAAAAGTAATTTGCTGGTGTTAGTACTCCTCAGTTATCAGCTGAGATTTATGAACTGCCAGGAAACCCCTTCGATTACTCTTTACAAGTCACTGGTTTTAGTGGTCTCAGTAATCCAATTTTGTTTAGTTTTCAAGCACTTTGGGAACTGCTTGATAAAATTTGTACGTACATCAGAATTTATGCACATACCATTAAGTCTTTCTTTTAGCATGCAAAAGTCTGGAAGGTTCCAGCCAGTGAAGGGTGGCACTTGCCATGTGTACTCCCACATGAAGTACTTCTAACCCAACAGTGTACACACAGCACCTTGAGCTGTATTGTAATCAATTCGCTCTTCAGCTACCAAACTAAACTCTTCCTAAAACTTTGTTTCACTCGATCTTATCCTAATATTTGCCAGAGGTAGAAATCCATTTCCTGAGAATTTCCCTTCTCCTGTTTACAACTGAATCGCCTTAAGTTGACCCCAGTGTTTTCATTCCTCACTATTAATTAACATTGGAACTAGTATTACATTTCTTTAACCAGGACACTGATTCTTGTGTTTGTTGCATTTGCTGTGATGAAGACGAGCCTTTTGTGTTTTGCCTGCAGTTCAGCTAATTTAGGCTAATATCATTTAAAATAGTGTAAATTAAATAAAAGAGGCAAATATTTCAGGAGAACTGAAATTAATTTCTTAAAAGGAAGAATCTCTGACCAATCCTAAGAAATTGCCCACGTCAGTGTAAGTCTCCACCTCGAACTGCAGACCTGTGAGTATGAACGTGTTGAATGCCAGACTCCTACTAATAGTATCTTGCAGTATTGCAGCATTTTATTTCTGGGGGGTTTATGCAACTATAAGAATGTTCTACTATAAAGAGGTCCATATAGAGTTACAGACTGCTTTTCTAACAGCATTTGTATTCTTACTTCCCTCAAACTATATAGTACTAATGGCATCTAAAAACAATTATCTTTTTTTAACAATTTTCATTTCACAATGACATCTTTACTATAGCCCTTCTGTCACCAGCGATTACCTCTTATTGTATAAATTAAAGAGAACAAGTTAATGGCAGACCAGGAGTCTGGTTCTGGGCAGCTCTAGACAACTTTATGGTTCACCATAATTAACCACGGGGTTAATCTAATTCATAATCATAGTAATCATCATCTGTGTTTACTCCAATGCTGGAGGCCTCGCTGGGCTTCGTTTTCCTTCTATCCTCTTTGCCTCTTTCCACGGAAGACAGATTTTCTTCACACTGCTGCAGAATCTTTTTGGAAGACATCCAACTTTCTCCTCGGCTTTCTGCTGGTGCCGCACACTGCCCTCCCCTGACATCCGTGCCTTTGGCCACCAGCGCTCTTCTGGTTCTTAGAAGGTCACAGGTGCAGTTCCAAGGGTTTCCATCTAAATATAGATGACGAAGACGAGGTAAATACTCTAAGACTTTGCGATCCAAGGCAGATATCTTGTTATTCCGTAAATTTAAAACCTGAAGCTGTTTCAAGTCCTTCAGCTCCTGTTCTCCCACATCCTCTATGTCATTTCCCTTTAGATCCAGTCTAGCAAGGCTGTCCGGAAGTCTGAATAAAAATAAAACGACACAAAGCTGTTACATTCATCATATTGATTCTTTTTGTGTAAGTGGTGTGATGTGGTGAGTGTTTGCCCAAGCACATCTGACGTATCAAAACCTAAATTATCACTAACAAAAAAATGCCATCTTCTGCAAAAAAAGATGGGGTCCTGAAGTGTTCCTGTCTTTTTTTCCTTTTTTAAGTTATAGGAATATTGCATATGCACACGTGAACTGCTTTCCCAAATTATTGCAGTTCTAACCTGTACTGACTGTGTTTGTGCAACTGAACTAAGCAACAGTCCTACTGTACTGTACCATGAAGAAAGTTGTATGTTCAATTGAATGTAGGGCTTAAAAATGCGTTTGGTACTTTTTAATGCCATAAATATGCCAACAACCAAATTATAGCACTATGAAAGATCACCAGATTAGAGAAGCATGGCAACACAGCTCTTTCAAGTACTTGTATATATGACTTGTATAAAAAGGGGTTTTCTAGTTCATAAAGAACTAGAATTTTTCTTCCATTTTGTTCTACTGCTCCCACCAGATTCAAACATCAGTTATCACAGAAGTAGTTCACCTGATGATATCCTGTTTAAGAAATCAGCAACTGGGAAAACAGAAGTGCTTTTTGATGGTCTTTTTAAGTAGTTCTTTAGAGAATTAAAACTGCTTATGTTTAAAAGAAAAAAAAAATCAAATTGATAAATCTCTGGATACAATACTAGACTGGTCAGTCTCGTTTTCATACATCTTACAAATTTGTATGATAAGACTGTTCTATTTCACAAGTCTTCCTCATTTATCGTTTTCTTATTTCCTCTTTTCAGTGACAAGTGCTTAACAGAAAAGCCAGTTAATTGGCATAAAGTATTTTTAATAAAGCTACTTTGAAAGTACGTTAAAAATCATTTTACTATAGAAGTATGTAAAGGGATGAAATTAAGGCTCCTGGTTAGAGATTTTAAGGAAACTTATTCACTGAAACTCTCAGGCAAATTACCAATAATACTACCAAGAGCTACGTTGACTAGAACAGCAGTATAGTACAACTGGTAACAGTTGATGTGATAGTTTATCTCAATGTAACAACATGAGACACCTTTGAAAATTTCTAAAAGGGTGTTGTGACCCTCACTGGCTGCTTTTTATGAAGCTGAGTTTCAGCTCTTAGGCTGAAAGGTAGTTTCTATATTTGTGTAAATCTCACAACTTCAGTGGCTATTTAAAGATTGGGGCAGTTCTGTATTGTGCTGTATTTCCTGGGGGTGACAAGAATTTCACATTTTCATCTTACCAAATGCTCGTGACTGCAATAAATGTGTTTTGAAACCTAACCACGGGTGGTGATTATAGTTGCCCAATATGACTATAATGGGCAGAAGGGAACTGTGGGGTAAAACCCTAGTGCCACTGGTGTCAAAGGCAATAGGTTAACACCTGAGATGTTTATCCAGACTGATCGCAGTCTGGCTAAAGGACCACCAAGCCCTAAAGAACTTGTGAAGAGGTCTTATTGTACTAATGTTAGACTGTATTGTTTGACTTCGGGCTGCATTGATCCTGAGAAAATAATCATAGAATCGTCTAGCCTGGAAGGGACCTTTAAGGTCATTGAGTCCAACCCCTGACCTAACACTGACACCAATGGCATAATGTGAGCGATCCTGCGTCTGGCAGAGAAGCTGTGCCCACTTGAGAGCTGGCTGTGGCAGCCATACTGTGCTGCTGCCCCTCCGGGGAGAAGCGTCAGGCTCTTCCCTGCATTCTCATCACTGCCTGCAAAATTTTATGGAGTATAGATTCTTCTCTACAAGTCTTAAAAATACTTGGACTTGTGGATTATTTTCTTCCCCTCATCCTTGCTGGGTAACTACCAAGACGCATTGATTCTCGCACATTAACTATATTGTTTAACCTCTGACACTGGTTATTGAGGTCTCAGATAACTGTCAGAAGTAATACTTTGTATATCCAGGCATACCTTGTGATTATCAGACAATTAAGTACACAAATTTTGTATCTTGTCAATTTTCCCCGCTCTTGTGTGTGTACAGCCTCCCCTTGAAATCTGTATTCTTTTTTGAGTTGAAAATAAGTCGCAAATATCTCCTTCAAAGCTGTACTGTTTAAAGGCTAATAGAGAACTCCTTCCTGTTAATTCTCTTGACTACGAAGGTTGTAAAATAAGATGGATTAGACAATACTAAAGTAACTAGAAAGCATTAAACATTCCTGTCAAGCTAGACTGAAAGCAAATATTTATACACCACTAAATCACTTTCTGATTATAAAGCTGCTGCCAAATAGATTCAAATGCTGAAGGACTTGATGCTAAATGAATTGAAATTTTGCTGCATTATTTATTTAGGGTAGTTAAACCCGTCCACAAGCCATAAAAATAAAATTTGATAGTGCAGTTATGTTAAAGAAATTGATGTTAATAGAATTACTTCGCTATTTTTTATGCCATCTTATTGCACAGCTTTTTGAAATAATAAAATTGCCATTTTATATCAGACCAGCCTCCATTTGGCTTAACATACCATTTCTGATAACAGCCAGGACCAGTACTCAAATGAATGCATGAGAACCTGTAAGCAGGGCATTAATGAACACAGTGTGCCCAAGAGATGTTTATTCTGTGCTCCTTTGACTGGAACTTTGCTTATAGCCTGAAGTCGGGGAGCTATTCCTAATACTTTGTAATGTATAAATTTAATGAAGTTGGGAATGCTAATATCCACTGAAAAAAAAAATCTCATTCTTTTTGACCATACTCAGCTCCTGAAATGTTAATATAATAACAATTATCAACTCCACGTGGGTTGGTAGAAACATCAGCTTTAAAATTGCTGTCTTTCATTTTTATTGAATGCTCTATTAATTTTGTGTTATAGGGGAAGATAAATCTGTGCAGCAGTGTAACTTCTCTGTAATCATTCTGTTACATTTCCCTAGCAGGTTCCTCTTATGCGTGTGCTAATTAAACAAAATAGTCTCACTGGCAGGGAGAGATGTGAAACGAGTAGATTCACTGGGGGCCACAGATGTAATGAAAACAGCTCCACTTCTATGCCGAGACTACTAACAAGAGTGCTTCTTAGGACCCGTTATGGCAATAGGTTTATGGTATGGATAGACTTCGACCATGACTGGGTCTGAACACCATTGGTTTTTTTCCATTTTGGCCCTCATTCTCATCATGCAAGGAAGGAGAGATGACACCTGGGAACCACCTGCTCTCAGATTCACTTGCCTCAGCGGAATAGAAATGAGGAGGTTCTGTTCCAGCGCCAGGTTGGAAAGCTGCGCACACTGCTGAAGAGCTCCTGCCTCGAACACGCTAACGGCGTTGTTGTCAAGAAACAAGTGCTTGAGGTCTTGTAGTCCTTGGAAGTTCTGTGCTGTCACCCTTTGAATGTGGTTATTGCTGCAGTCGAGTTTCTGCAGTCTGCTGGGCAGCCTGGGTGGGAGAGCGTGGAGCTGGTTCTTAGAGAGTTCCAGCGTTGTTAAGTTAGGAAGAAGCTGGGCACCATCCATGGATGAGAGCTGATTTTCTGACAGGAAGAACTCAGACAGGTTTTCAAGGTGTTTCATGTCTCGAAGTCTTATTGTTTTAAGTTGGTTTTTCTCTAATTTTAGTGACAACAGGGATTTAGGTAGGTCAAGAGGCACTTTTGTCAGAAAGTTGCCGCTTAAACTGAGAAACTGTAGGTTTTTGAAAGATGTGAAGAAGTTGGCTGGGAGTGAGTTCAGTTTGTTATCAGCCATACTCAGATACTTCAGCCTGGGAAGCTTCAGCGCTGCAGACAGAGATGCTATGTTGTTGCCATCCAGAATCAGACTTTGCAAATTGCAAAGGGAAGAAAATGCAGTTGGAGGCAGCGTTGCAATCAAGTTGTTCCGAATATCAAGCACCCTCAGTTTCATCAAACCTTCAAAATCAGACACGTGTAGAATGTCGATGGAGTTATCAGCAAGTTTTAAAATTTCAAGGCCAGATGGGAGGAAGGTGGGGATTTGCTTTAGCTGATTCTTGTAGAGTTCCAGGGACTTCAAGGTGCTCAGAGATTTGAAAGTATTGTTTTCTATTGATTCTGTGCCACTGCATGACAGGACCAGCTCTTCAAGGGCTGACATTCTCCTGAAGTCAGTAATCTTAAAGAGAAAAAAATAACGCTAGTTATTAGGGTTAGTACACCATCTATTTATGAATCTCCTCACCGGTTGCTCCTTCTGGCTGCTCTGACAATTGCTAATATATATTGAGAGGCTATATACTTAGGATGAGAAACTAAGAAAAATGGTAATGATAGAGGTGTCACTATAAGCACCTGCAGTTTGCCACTATTTACTTACATTTCTAAAATTTCGTTGTTTAAGACCGTATTGCGTCTGTGTTTTGAGCAAAAACATGTTTAAAGAAGGAATATTCCTTTTACTTCTGCCTGGTGCACAGCCTATATAAAATGGAGAGCACCAGTAGCAGAAACCTTTGCAGAGAGTAAATGGTTGCTGATGTTCACTGCACTCAGTGGAGCTTGCTGGAGAAGTTCCGAGTTCATCCTACAGCCATTTCCATACATCAGCAGTGTTGTCACTGCAGCGTGTGTTCCCCACAGGAAGTACACATGGATATCGTCACCTCTCCCTATTGGCAGGAAACTAAAATTCAACGCTTTTATTTCTTCCCTCCCCCCGCTATAGAATGAGATGAAGGTGAACCCAGGAGTACTCTGAGCACACCAGTTACTTAAACAGTAGTTTTCTGAAATTAGCAGAGATGCTGCCCATTGACATAGTTGCTCAATTTTAAAAAATTCGTTTATCTGGGAATCACAAACTGCTCAGAGCAAGATGAGCAGACGTTCTGCATGGGAGAGGTGGGAAGGTGTGTCCTCATCCATTTTCCCTTCCTGTATCCCATAAACATCTCTCTGCAGGTCTCTCGAGCGGGATCACTAAGAGATGTTAAACTAACACTATAGTCTTCATGCTATTTCCCCCGGGGCTTAGTAGCTACCAGCTCATTTCACTCTCACTAAGAGAAGCTATAGAGTGTGTTCTACAGCATAATGCCTCAGCCCAGGCAGGAATCCACACAGAAGGCAATACAAGTCCTTTTGCAGCACAGGTACTGGGTAGTAGTTTTGTTCCATGATCCTGATTGAATGCGTTTGGTGAATATACTTATGTATGTGAAATCAGCTTATAAAGGTGACTGTTAAAAGATTCCTTCCAGCTTCTCTTATCCAACACTTGAATGTTTTTAGGGGTTGTATCTCTTTCCCTTAGTAAAAACTCTGCATTTTAACTTCTCTTAAAATTAGAGCCCACACAACTGTGGAAGAGGAGTCAGATTTCATTTTGCTTTGTTATCCTTAGTTGTCACTGCCTTCTCGTTACATTTATTCTGTCTTGTAAAGTCATTTCCAAGCATTGCAAGGTATGATGCACTCCGTGAGAAAGTACAGATATGGAACCTCTACTGATGCAGATTTCTCCACCAATTACATTTAAGTTAAATGAAGGAATGTACCTCCATAAAAAATGTGTATTCTCCACAATAAATAACAAAGTTGTCAATTTTCTATTTTATCTATAAATGCAGTTTTGTAATATATACATATATTGCTACAGAACAATTACATAATTGCATGTCCACTTTTGACCATAATTAGGAGGCTAATCTTGCAAAGCTTTATAATGAAAAGTCCCATAGGAATGAACTGCAGAGCAGAAAAGCATAGTCCTGAGTTAGTGATAAAACAGTCATAAGGAAATTGAAACAAACGTGAACGTTCCTAACTTCAACACATTTTCTCCTATAAGTTCAAAAGCAGCATTTGCTGCTTTTCCTCAGCTGATTGCTGCGTGTCTCTAAGAGGCTTTTCATCTTATTAAGTGACAGAGAGCTACGTGAAGGTCAATGTACAGACATTCATTCTGTAATGATGTTAGTCTTCTTAACGTGGATTATTATAATTTCTATTTTCCACCTATTTGGTATGCTTTGCTAGGCTTTGTGACCATGCTGTTTTGAGAGTGAAGCATTTAGCCATGCTGCTACAAACCACCCAGTCTTTCTAATATGAATCAAGATAAATTTGAAAGCCTATCAGATCTCTTTTTGCTATGAGGTATCCTCTGACTGGACCGTCTCTGTTAAGTGATACTAATATCGTTTTACATTTTAAAAAGTAGATCTCCTGAAAATGGATCTAAGATGTTATTTTAATGGAAACATTTAAATAATTTTGCCATTTTTAATTACTTGTTTTGGTTTTTTTTGCTTTTAGAATTTTTGTGAACTGGGATCTGTTTTAGCAGTTTCTTAAACCAGCCCTCTGTTGTGGGGCCCAGGTGAACAATTTCCTTTTAGCAGATAAATATAGTTAGAAATAATATAAATCTTAAGTAACAGTAAACAGGTTATAGTTGGTCTTTAAATCAAGGAGGATGCAGAAATTATTGAAAAAAATCTGATAAACTTAATCTAGTTTTGTTATTATGACGTCTGTTTATAACAAACCCCAGTTTGTAAACATACCAAAAGCAAAAATGCCAGCCAGTGTTTTCAGTGATGATCAACCCTGTTGGAACAAATACAAAGTTGATCTGGGTAAAAAAGATCTGCTGTCTTTTTTTTTCTCTTAAAAACATATTGTATTTATCATACAAACACATCTTCTTTTCTTTTTCGTTTCTTTACAATTTTGATAACAATCAATGCAAAATAATGTCCAAAAGTAACTGGTGCTTAGTTTGAAACAATATTCATTTGCTCTTCTGAAGCAGCTAATTGCCAAACCAGATATGTCAATGCTTACATACAAAAGTCTCCTGGAGGTTAGCTGTGGGAAGTCTAGGCTTCCATTCAACTTCATTTTGAAAACAGGCTATTTTATTTGAGATTAAGAAAATGAATGATTTTAAAAAACAAACAAGCAAGCGAAACCCCCAAACCCCACAGAGTTCTTTTCGCACTTCCAGACATTTAGTTTACAAGCAGAAATCCAAACCATTTTCTACAAGCACTATGATATATGCCAGTGGAATTGCTCAGCTGTGTAAAATTAAACATATGTATTTATGATGTCAAGACCTCAGAAGCATAATTTGTTACATGGAAGGAAAAGCGAAAAATATATTCACAGACCCAGTCTAATCTTAAGGAAAGAATCTACATAACCACAGGCAGAATGCATGGAAAGACTTATTTCCTTTCCGTTAGTAGAAGTAAGGTAAACTGATTGCTCAGGTGAATTAATGTACAAAGTCAAAAACTCTCTCCTTAAATGTTTTCATGCACCTTTTGTTCTGAACTGTCATAAAACATTTACCCCTACCCTAATGAGTAGGGATAATGAACAGAACTACTGTTCTGTAATGAACAGAACTACTTTTTTCACTTATTCCCAACATTCAAATGCTTTATAACACCTGTCTTTTGCTCTAGTCAGAACCTAAGGCCATTTTACCAGTAACTGAGGAGTAGCTGACAGGTAGGGGCAACCAGCCTAAGAAAGGAAAAATGACTCCTCTTCCTATCTTGGAAAGAAAACAACTGTGGGCTTTTTGCATAGAAAATGTACTTCCTAATAAAGAATTTATTTGACACATCTTTTGTTTAACTACAGCGTGTTAGTACAGCTAAATCACGTCAATGAACTTTGACTCTTGTAAGCATGGGAGCTAAACCAAGAAAACCAGAGATATTAGTAGCAGCTAAAAGAGAAGTAAACTTTTTCTCGGAGTTAAATTGTAAAATTACTACTTCTTAGTGGGCAACAGGTATCCCAGAGGCTGCTCCAAGCTGCCTTCTAGGCTATTTCATTCAATCATGAAAGCAAAATGAAAGATGCATTTCAGAGCAGTTAAGGTTATATTCTTCAAAAGAGAACAAGCACACATAAGAAAAAAATGTATCTCTTTTGAATTGACCATTTATTGTTATTTGTAGTAAATTGATGCACAACAAGCAATTACTATACAGGCGGTTTTATTTCCCTTGTGTCTATCTACAGAAGTTGAATTTATTAAATAAATATATTTCATGGTAAGAAACAGAAGCACCATTCCAGACTGCAGTGCAAAACGTTCATAAACTGATCATGCCTTTAATAGTGTGATCCAGTGATGCCTCAAGAAACTCAAGAGTAAGCTTTTTTAATAACGCAAACAGCTGGCAGCTTCAGTTAGAAGCTGCAATTATTTATATGGGTTATTAGATAGGCCTAGAATTGCTTTTAGAAACATCTCACGCGCTGCATTAGACTCTAACCTACTTACTCCCTCTGCCATTACTAACAGCAGTTGTACCTGACACTTGCAATTCCCGCGGGGAAAAGAACGTCGATTTCATTCATTAGGGAACCTATTCTAGCTACCTACAACCTCTCCATTTACTGTGAAAAAGTATTACATAGTATCAAAAGTAGGAAAAGCTTTTAACAAGTTTTAAAAAAAAAAAAAATTACTCTGCAATTCAACGGTTATTTGACCACATGAGAAACAATTCAACAATTGGCTCATAGCTGCAAATTAGTATTTTTTGAGTTGCATACAAAATGTCATTGTGGCAGCATGAACGGAGACCGCAGGATAATGAAAACACTGTAGGAATGTATTTACATATCCTTAAAAAGTAAGTAAAAATAAACCCAGATCTGGCAGCGTGTCATGAGTTTTTAGAACATGGAATAAGATTCTCCCTTCACTTGAAAGCCACCACCATCTGGGAAGCCCAGCTTTTGGTTACAGAGCACAACAGAAAGTATTTTTATTGGATTTTTTCCTACCCGGAGTTGTTTGATTTTGCTGTGACTGATGTAGAGTCTCCTGGTGGTGAAAGGAATCTCTCTGGGGACCTCCGTAGCTCTGTAGCATTGCACTGACTGGGCAGGATCACAACTGCATCTTCTTGGGCAAGTGGTACTTAGACCATTGTGAAAAGAAAAGATGAATAAAAGGTAAGATAAATACATCTTCCAAAACAGGAGCTCTGAAATGGTCTCAGCAACACACAGCTTGAATTAAACACCAAAGTCCTTTTATACCATGAAGTCTGATAAAAGGATATTATGACTGTGTATTTTATCCCAGTGAAAAAACAGCAAAAACAATACCATAATTTGCCTGGGTTAAAATGTTGGCAGGCATTACAAAGAGTGAGAAACTTAAACAGTGATAAGGTACCTTTACATTTGTAGGTATGCGAAATTAGTGTTATTTATTACCTGACATCTAATCTGCAAACATCCACATTATCTCCAGTTTCCTAGTTTTGTTAAATGTGACACCACAGAATTAGTGGAGAAAAGATAAAGAGCTGTTTTATGGCGGGGCTGTAAAACCTTTGTATCTTCTGTGACCCAGTATTAGAAACAGTAAAGACACAACTACAGCCAACACTGAAGCTTTTTCACTTTTCCTCTTGCATTATTCAGACCCTCCCCCCAGAAAAACCCACTCAAAAGTCAGGCAGCTATTATTTAAAGCTAAAATATTCTATTCACTTTCTGAATATCTGTTGTACAGCTGAGTGCTGCTGGTTGGTACACATTTTTTAACGACTGGGCAAAAAACTAAGTTTGTGTAATTCCCATAAATCGAAGTTTAATTATACTTGTATTTGAAAATAACAAATGTGAAATGCTTGAAAGCATTTAGTATAAATCAAGTGGTAGATGATTAATAAGACCTATTTACCCCATGACAGATGGAGAACACTAAGGTTCCCCTCAGAATTTTCTCTACTTAGTAGTGCTTCCCTCACGTATCTGCTAGCTGTGCCAGCTGGAGATGTAAAGTTTTGAAAGTTTGGCTCGTGATTATTTTAGGAACTTTCTATGCATTGTTTTTTCCCTTTGAACTCAGCAATTTACAATGTGCAAAGTAGTGTACTTCAGAAAACCTTTGTTTCTTCTCATACTGATCTGCTTCGCTCAGTTACCTGCTTCCTTCCATCCTCTCCCTCAATCTTCAGTAGTAGCTAATACCATTCCTTGCATGCAGTTATTTTTCCCAGCAGAAGATGATGTCAAGTTAATTTGACAAATTAACTGACCTGGGGACAGTACTCGATGGGAATGCCTGTTGGATGCAGCTGAGTTTACACCAGACAATTGCCATATTCCCTCCTGGACATCATTCTGTCTCCTTAATCCCCTGCACTGGGAGTACAGAACTGTGTGACCCAGCATCTGCTAAACCAAACAGCAAGAGCAGAAACTTCTTCCTGAAGCAGCCTGTCAAACAAACTGTGCAGAAAAGTCCTGCCTGACTTACGCCACAGTGATCAATTGAGCAAAAAATGAGAGTGTGAGCAGGATTAGCAATGCTACTTCAAAACAAATATTTTAACCTATCATGATCTGGTGTTTGGTACCTGGTTTGTGGTTAAGGCAGCCCATAAAAGCTGCAATTGGATCCCTTGTAATGTACACGATGTCACAGACCGCAAAAGGTCATGAAAGACACGGAGAAGCTGAGCTCTTACAGTCAGGGTGTCCCTCATCTACAGAAAGGAGAAACTACAGGAAAAGATCAGAGGCCCTGGGTAGGAGCTTGCTCCCTGAGGGATGTCACAAACACATGCAGTTTGGCAAGCAGGGGCTGCTAAGTGATGGCGTATGCTTGAGGAATCCTTGGCACATTTAGCTGCCATATGTTATCAAGTGCCTGCCACTGGATATGTGTGAATTTGTAATTATTTTTTGCTGAAGGTTTTTAACTTGGACTTGGATCAGTGTTTCATAGGGACAACAAATGGCATTTTTCTCCTGCAAAGGTTACTTTCAATCAAGCACTTCTCTCCAGAGTGGATTGGGCTTCTAACAGAAACAATCATAACATCGTTTTTAAAAATATTATGCTTCCCTTAATCATCTGTTGAAATAACCTGAACTGCTTTACATCAATGTTTCTTAAACAAGAAGCCTCAGAGGGTTACACTGAATGAAAAGTGTCAACGTAGATGCATTCTAGGTACTTAACTAATGGAAAGATTATAAATTTATCACAAGTGATTTCATGTTTTATTCCAAGATGAAACTGCAAGTAGAGTTTCACAAAAGCAATCATAGATCTGTCTGAAAATAGTGTCTCAATCTTCTTTATAAATCAAAAATTTTGTGGAAATATTTTTCATCTGCTTTCATAGTAGGTGGAGAACATGCTTTCTAACTCCAGGCAAAGTCATCTTCATACACTGGAAACAGCTGCTGGACGACTTAAAGCAGATATTTCCTCTACACAATAAGGTAGGTTTCCTTTTCTTCCTCCATGCTGGCTACATAAAGGAGATGAAAGTGATAACTGCTTAAGAATTTCTCACACTTCACCTGCGTGTGGCACATTTGCATTTCAGAGGAACTAGCACAGTGAAAAGGAATGTGTGTCGAAAAGGAATCAAACTTTGTTAGATAAAAATTAATGTATTGAGCAGTTTTAGTCATCGACAGCTTCATGATAATGCTGAGAGATGCCAACCAAGATCACATGCATCTGGAGCAGGTACCTCACAAGCAACAAATAAATACCAGCCACAAGGAGGAGGTCAGCTGAAATAATTTAGTACACACATGCCACTAATGCTGCTGTAACTGGCCTTCAAAGTACTGTTGCTAATGGCATCCACTTCATGGAGAACCTTTCTTCATTAATAACTGAGCCACAGAGAACAGTGCTCATAAAATCATAGATTATGATATAGCACAATGACAATTTTCTAGTAACAATATTCCAAGTTAGTCCCAAAAGGAATGAAGAGGGGGAAAAAAAGAGGGCAGATATGACAGCTGAATCCATTCTCAAGCTAGACTTTAAACACACAGAGATTTTTTGTACATGGACATTTATGTAAGATTTGTAATTAACCTATGTGAGACTGTGCCTCGTGCAGTTACACCTAAAAGTACAGTGACAGGGACAGATCCTCCAGCACTACTGTGACAATTCTGTTTCTAGGATTTTGCAAACAGAAAAGCCGTTCAGGTCAGCAGTTAACAACTGTGACCTGCAAGGGCTTTCCAGAGCCCTGTATGAAGTGAGCTAGTTCTGGTCCTGTGGATGTCTTTAGCCTCTAGAAGCAGCCTGCTAGGGGCTGCACATCCAGTGGGACCAGAATGGAGCTTTAATGCCAATAAAAGGTCTACTCTTCAAACTGTGATGCACAGTTTCAACAAGATGGAGACTCTGAAACAGCAGTTTTCTAAATTATACCCTCTGTGTACACAAAAAGAGGGTGTCATTCTTCCACACTATATAAAACTGAGCATTTTTATTTTATTCATTTTAAAAAATAAAACAAAAATTCAGAATGAGAAGAGTTAGGCATTAAATCACAGAATCACAGAATCACAGAATCTTAGTGGTTGGGAGGGACCTTTGAGATCATCGAGTCCAACCACAT
>VXBJ01005645.1:95068-149313 GCA_013400055.1 Nycticryphes semicollaris
TCGGCCCGGGAGGTCGAGGCGTGTGAGGGGAGGGGGCGGCAGCGGCTGCGGTAGCGGTAGTAGCAGCAGCATGTCGGCGTCGGGCGGCGGTTCCTGCGGGCCGGGCGCGGCGGCCTGTGGCGGGAGCGCGGCTGGCTCGGCCTCGGTGACGGGTGGCGGGGTGTCCATGTTCCGCTGGCTGGAGGTGCTGGAGAAGGAGTTTGACAAGGCCTTCGTGGACGTGGACCTGCTGCTGGGTGAGATCGACCCCGACCAGGCCGACATCACTTACGAGGGGCGGCAGAAGATGACCAGCCTCAGCTCCTGCTTCGCCCAGCTCTGCCACAAGGCGCAGACCGTTTCCCAGATCAACCATAAGCTGGAGGTGAGGGGGGGGAGTGGGGAGCGGAGGAGGTCACCGGAGTGCTCTCCTCGGAGGTGGGACCGTGCTCTGCCCGCGGTGGCAGCCGGACTCTCCCTCCACCCATGGTCCGGAGGCAGCCTCGGAGGGTTCAGCCGGGCCCGCGTTTTGGGAGGCTGTGTCCAGCCCCGTGGGATTCGGGTCCGGCCGTGCCCATCCTCTGATTTTGGTAATTACAGCGTGGGCACGAAGCGGTGCGTGCCAAAAACAAACAAACAAAAAGTTCTTTTTTGATGTTGAAAGCAGCATTCTTGAGCAACAGAGCTGCTGACCGGTCTCCTGTTTGCGTTAAGTCCCTAGTGGATTTGGAAAGCCTTTTAAAAATGGGATGAAGACATATGATTGAGATGCCTAAAGCTTATAGTCAGTAGTCGAAGTGTGGACATCATTCTTGCTTTCAAATAAATGAAATAGAAAAAATGGATTGGGGATGGACTTGACCCTTGTGCCTTCATACTCTGAGGCAGATCAAATAGTTCTCTGCCAAACCAAGTGTCAGAAAATTAATAGCAGCGATTGCACGTTCTGTGAAGAGAATAATAACTATCCTTGCTTTTGGAAAGTTTTCTTCATGCCTAATCCAGAATTTCAGACAGGGTGGGAAGAAAGAAGCATCAGCTGGAGCCAAGCTGGTCAGTGCTGATGGTGCTCAAGAGGCAGGGCTGCAGGTCCTGTGAATTGTGCAAGAACTGGAGCACGCTGGAAGGATATTCTGGGGAACCTGATGGTCATTTTATAACTGCAGTCCAACCTGAGTCATCTTTGGTTTTGTAGGGGAAGTAATTTGTCTTGTCTTTAACAGATGTGGGTGTTAACTGCCCTCTTGGTTTTCTGTTACGTATCAGAAGACTGTTGACATGTTTTCCCTCAGTTAAATTCTCCCTTGGCTAAAAGGCTGCAATTTCTTCAGTATCTCCTGTAGGCCATGCTTTTTAGTGTTGTATTGCATGTTCTACTAACTTTTAAATATATGGGAGTAAGGGGAAGAACTTCTTTGGAACCGTGAAGATAGGTGCTTTGTAAGAGCTTTAATAGATAAATAAACCATGGAATTCGGTTCTTTCAGTCCTTTGTGTTATACGTATTATAATAAAGGAATTTAAGAGTCTTTGAACAGTAAACTGCTCTTCTCAAGCTCTACCTTGCAATAGGAAGTAGAGTAAGGAAATTGGCTTTGATTTTAATCAGATTTCTTCCTGATACGAAGACATTGTTATGCAAAATTATCCACAGTGTTTAACAGAGGAATAGGTTATTTCAGAGTAAAACAAAGACCTCATTAAACAAGGAGTTTTTTCATTGCAGTCTTTATATCACCAGAATACTTACTGTGGTGATGTTTGTGGTATTTTTTGTGTTTATTGCTATGCTGTCATATGCATTTTAGTATTGGCTATGTATATATACTGTCAACCTATACAGTAGGCTTAATTGCATAAACTTAGTAAAATAAGGTTTATGAGTTTATAGTAGACAATCAGTATTTATTGCGTATTACACAAGGATGGTGGGTGTTGTGTACAGACTTGTAAAACAGATGAGTTTTCAGGTTATTTAAAGAGAATGAGTCAATGCTTGGTAAATATTTATTTGAAAAGTTGTTTTAAGCTTAAATATTTTGAAAGGAAATGATAAAACTCAGATCCTGAAGGGTATTTTGGTGTCTGATTAAAATAATCAGAAAACTGAAGATAACTGAAGATGTATGCCTCAATCTCAAATGAATTGAAGAGCAAAGGAGCACGGACAATAGTTGTAATAGCACAATTATTGTGTATGTCTATGTGTATGAAGTAATTATTTGATAAAAATAATGTTGATAAGCCAGAGTGAGTGCTTTAGAAGTGAATAAAACCCCTTTTATTTTGTGAAAGATTTTAATTACTGATACTAGTATGAGGCCTCATACCTATGAAGGGGTTTTTATCTCTTAAATAGACCTTTAGAAGGTTATATTATTGTCTCGAAGATTGTTAATTTTAGGACCTCATAATTATTAGTCATAAACTTGAAATGCAAACCACCATTTAAAATATCCCAAAGGTGGAGCTGATCTGTTGAGAATGAACGTCTTGTCTTTTTATGTGCAGAGATGTCTAGTCAAAATCCTCAGTGTCCAAATGAAGGATACAGTTACATATTTTGGAAGAAGTCACTAACGGTAACACTAGCATTGAGGGTGGGAGCAGTGCATTTAATTTTTTGTTGCCACATATTGTATAGCTTTTAAAAAAGCAGTAATTTCTTAAAAGCTCACAACTGTAACTTTATAGTGTTTGTTCATTTTAATACAAAGCTTTCACAACTGTTGTGAGAATGTCTTTACTCATAGTTTACTTAGGTATAAACATTTATTCAAGCTAATAAGTTAAATCCAACTTCAGAAATGTACCTTTATTTGGATTAAAATAATTCTTTGAATGTGTTAGTGACTGTTGAAAGCTAAGGCTTTAACTCTTGCAGCTGTGTTTGCCAGCTGTTGTCTAAATGACTGACATTATTTCCAGAATGAAAGTCAAATTAGTAATAAAAAATGATGAATGTAATTCTGGGTTTTGTGGGTTCCATTTCCTTGACTGAAATTGTTGGGTCTTACTATAATATTAAAGACAGGAATAAAAAGATGCCGTTCGGGATTTGATTTATCAACTTTATCAGCTTAATATGCATCCTCTGATTGGTGCAACTGCTTTTAAGAGGCACAGCTTAATTGTTTTGGTGGATGGAAGCTCTTGCTGTAGGATTTTGGTGCAAACCCCGCCCCATTTTGGCACCATTGGTGTATAGGTACTGCTAGAAAGAAGAGTCTAGGTAAAATATTGTATGAGGGATGTTTCTGAATAGTGGAATACGTCTTCCAGGAAGATGGTATTTTCCAAAGAGGGAGTTATGTGTTACCAGTTCAGGGGTAAATTATTTTTAGAAGGAACCTGAACGTATGCAGATGCGCAAGGGATGTATGCAGATAAATTTACTTGTGCTTTAAGGTGGTGAAAGCTTATAAACATACTACTGTGCTAATAACATTTGCAGTCCTAAATTAAACTAATTAAATGAGAAGAGAGGATTATTTTTTTTTTCATATTTTTCCTGCTGGTCACAGTAGGACAGAGTTGAATCAAGTAGCTTATCGAAGAGGAAAAAAAGTGCTAGGTGATAGAAGCCGCTGTCTCTTCTGAGATCACTTCAGTATAAACAAATGAAGAAGTGTATCTTGATGGAGGACAGTAAGGTCCTCGGGCTGGTAGAACAAATGGTCATGACAGCCATTTTAAAGGAGATTTTTTTTTGTGATGCTCTCTCAGAAAGCATTATAAATCAGCAGGTACAGGCTGGCAGTCAGTGAGAGATTTCAGCATATTTTTAATTGAGAGGATAGAATAGAATTTGTTTTTCTAATTTGACTCTCACTTGAGAAGATTACATGATACTGACTGATGTTTTCTAATTGTGCATTTCAAAAATTAAAAGTTTTATATACTGCACTTTTTGTAGAAGTAAAAGAACTAGGTTAATGTGCCAGTGAAAACTGAGTTTGACTTTAACTTTGGCACTTTGACTGCCAATCTGATTCTGTCCCATGAAATGAACAAGCTAGAAAGGAATGTCTGGTAGAGCACACCCTGTGTCTTGGCAGTTGTGTTAAGCCAACGTACATGCTAAAGTTAAGGAAAACATTGAAGTATATGTCTAAGAAGTTAATTGCTTGTGTAGTTTTATGTCCTTGATTAATTTGGAATCAGCAGGTTTAACATGTTAGTATAAGCTGAATTCCTCTATAAGTAACTTGACAGCGTATCAGCTAAAGCATATGTAGTATTATGTAGGTAGTCTGAAGATGCCTATAAAAAAACCCCCAAACTTGAAACCCAAAAAATCTAAACGTAGGTTGCTTTATGTGCATGGTGACTTTTCACACAGTGTGTGAGTCCGTTTTATGGAGCACACTGCAGAACTGTAGTCTAGCTCTGTTGTTCAGCAGTGCTTTTTAAACTAAGATAGGACCATACACCTTCTTATAAGGGTCTCTTTGGATATTTTTTTTCCCCCTCTTTCTTTTGCTTTGCAGTGAGAAATGCATCAGTTGAAGACCAAGGTATTTATTTGCCTACTGACATACGTGTTTGTAAAACTGGAACCATAGGTGCAATAGCTGTATAAGAAAAGTAAATTATTTAATATTTTCAAATATCATAAAAAATTCTAGGATTTACTGAGATGTTATTTTATTAATTCATCTTTATCTCTGAATACTTTTTCTCCTTTGGAACAGAAATATATTAGTACTAGACAGAATGTAGTCTTTTGGAAACTGGTTTGAATATGATTTGATCCAGCTGATTTTATATCCTAAAATGTGAGCAGTTTTCAGATATTTGGGAAATGGAAGTACAGGTTTGCATTGATTTTTCCAGTTGGGTTATATACGACGTTGTCATTAGTTTGATACATATAACTTCTCTCACACTAATTACAGCCTTTTTAAAGGGGTGACCTGTACTTAATTAATGTTTTCCTGTATCAGAAGCTCACTTCAGTTTCCATCAGCACGTGGTAAATTGTTTTCCTTTTCTCTGTCTCTCTGGGAGTTGCCAAAGAGTAAGTAATAGGGAACCAGTATTTTAGTTTGTTTCTTAGTTTTATTTACTGAATTGTGTTGCATAGCTAGTGTGACTTTCAAAATAATAAATCTACCAATATGACTTTTAAAAATGGATTTATGTCTTCTTACTAAACAAGTAGAAGCATGAGCAACATGAAAAAAGTCTTTGTGAGGCAGGCAGAAATTTGGCACTGTCAGCAAAATGTACAAACAGTGGTTTTAAAAAAATGTAATTTCATAGAATCATAGAATAATTTAGGTCGGAAGGGACCTGTAAAGATCATCTAGTCCAACCCCCCTGTGACAAGCAGGGACATCTTCAACTGGTTCCGGTTTCTCAGAGCCCTGTCAAACCTGACCTTGAATTGTTTCCAGGGATGGAGCATCTCCCACCTCTCTGGGCAACCTGTGCTCTGGGCAACCTGTGCCAGTGTTTCACCAGGCACATGGGAAAAAGTTGCTTTTTTATATCTAGTGTAAATTTATCCTCTTTTAGTTTAAAACCCATTACCCCTTGTCCTTTTGCAACAAGCCCCACTTAAAAGCATGTCCTCGTCTTTCTTATAAGCCCCCTTTTATTTTGTGCTATTGTAATTAGGTGCAAACAGAATGATACAATCAAATACAAAGTAAATCAGTGGCAGGCAGCAGTACCTAAGGCAAAGTGAACCTGATAACAGCTTGTGGCAGTAACTATCATTTAATGATAGAGACCAAAAAGATCAGTGACTGGTATACAAACGTATGATTGATATACTCATTTGTGTAAATGGGAACCAAATTTTTAAGATGCTTTGGATGTATTATTATTAGGTTATCTTTTAATCATTGGGGGCAAAAGTATGCAAATAATTCTGTACCCAAAATGGTTTTCAGGAGAGAAGATAAAAAAGCATGAGTGTTCTTTTGTATCCTTTTAATTTGTTGACCAGTTGTCTTAGTGGTTTGTGGGGACTAGAATAGAATGTGAGAAGTGGAGCAATTAATTTGTAGATGCCTTATGTAGCTTGCATTCTGTATGGGACGTATTAAGGGTGGACTAAATTAATTTAGGATTCATTTCAGTGTTCAGTTTCATAAACTGCTTTTTTTACCAAGACTACCTGTGTAGCTACACTACTCTAGAGTTTGTTTAGGGAGTCAGTAGTCATAAATTTTGTATTTCGTGTTCTTAATAGCCACATGATAAAGATCATTTTGTTAAATTTAAAGCTTCAGCTAAAACTTAAGTCACTCTAGGTCCTTTTTGAGGTCACAATAATAATGAAATACAGGCTTTTAATTTAATTTTTAAAATTTGCAGACACAGTCTTTTAAAATAATTTGCTGAAACAAGCTAGTAGTTTTCATCATTGACAAGTGGTAAGAATTCCTTGGTTGTGTTGAAAATGGAGGGGGGGGGGGCATTAGCAACAAAAATGATGGTTCCTAAATGTATCACTTATTCAGAAACTCACATTTTGGACAGTGCCTTCACGTTGTTTAGTTTTGCAAAGAGCACAGTGAGGTTAACAGGGCTCTGATCTGTTTCATGGTTTCTCATTCAGACCAGTCCCTTGTACTTCATAGGGCTGTGCAAGAAATCACAGCAAATGCTGCTTAATAGGCAGGAGGAGTCAAATGGTCAGGCCTGAGGAAGGGTCGAGTGTTCTTGTCTTTTGGAGAGCTGTAGTCTTAAGTGGTGAAGTGGCGCTGGTGAGATAACGGAGACAGTTCTTTCTTCCAACAACTAGAGGAACATAGTACTTGAGAGTTTCGGCTACTTCACATCCAGGGACTGATGCTGAAGTTGGGGTTCTCCATGAAAACATACCGGTATGTGGGTCAGAGCTGTGCAGGACCAGCATTTTTGTTCTCAGACCAGCACCCCTTGTGTATCTGGTGTCTGTCAGTATGTTTAGGCCTCAGGCTGTAGGAGGTACAGCTGTCACATCCTAAAAAATTGTTTTCTATCCTGCAGTTGTGTAACGTTATGGGAACACTTAGGAATAATGATTTCATTGTTTGTGAAGCATAATCAGAGTGGTTTTTTTTAACCTACTTTTGCCTTTAAGCAACAGTTCTGTCTTTAAAAAACAAACCAAAACCAAAAATCCCCCAAATGTAACATTAAGCAAGTATGGTAGTGTTGTATCTTGATGTTTATATTGCTTTTTTGTGCATGTGCTGGGGCAGAAGCCACAGAGTAATCATAGCACAGTAGTGTTCTTTCTTGTGTTTCATGATCCTAGATCCTTCAGCCTTTAAATCAGAAGGTTAATAGTCCTGATCAGGAGTGAATGTTTATATACATAAATATGTATGGCAGTAAATTTTCCGGAGTCTAGCATAAATTAGATAAGGACATGCTGCTGAAGAGGTAAAATCACTTCATGTGCTTTATTTGTCTGTGAATTTTGTCTTGATCCGTGGCAAGATTCATAGGGCCCTCTCCTGTAAAATTAGCTATTAAAAATGTATATACCGGAGATGTTTTATTGGTAACAGAATCAGTGTAGCTCATGAAGTCTCCCTTCCTAGTGATCTGTGGGGAATGATTTGTCCAAATGCAAACATCGAGCGCTTTGGTGAGTCACTAAGACCTTCCAGTTCAGGCACCCCCAGTTCTCTCCTGGGATCTGTGAGCTGTCCCTTTGCCTTTCCATCTACCTCTGGTTTTGGTTAGTTGGCTGGATGAGAGAAGCACAGTCACTAGCTCAGAACCAACCTTGTGGTGCCAAACCTCCTCCGCGCTGTTTGCTCTTGGCTCTGGGTGGGTTCAACAAACCGGTGAAAGGTGATTCTTCCCATTTTTTCCCTCCGTGAGGGCACTAATCTGTCACTCTTTCCTACTGAGCAGCTGTTTGGCACAAAACTTGCCTGTTGTAGGAGCTTCTATCGTACACACCTCTACCCTTCTAATGGATTTGTTTGAATCTCAAAAATGGGTTCAGCTCCAATCAGCAGGGAGGGAAGTAGAAACAGGGAGAAATAAGATATATACTGATGAAATGATGGCACTAGACTGCCTTGTTTGGGAAACTAAGATAGACATGATGAAATGTTATGAGTTTTTGTGTTTTTTTTTTTTTTTATTGCTACTGTAGTTGTGAAATAGTTCTTGCAGTCCTAGCTGCTGGCCTCTGGAGATGATATGTTGGAAAAAATTATTTCATTTTTTAAGAGGCAATTTTCAGACCTGTATGAGTTTATGCTTAGTATGAGAATAAATGAGGTGTACCCTAAAGGCCTGAAATGAAAGGAAAATGAAAAAACATCTTTAGAGAATGTTTGCTACTTAAAAGGCATTTGATGATTGCTTGGTTTATGACTTTTAGTCACTGGAGGCTGGTAATACGATGGATATTTTTGTATTTATCTAGCTGAAAAATCTGTGTGTTTTCCAATATGTCCATTATGCTTAGCCTTTTTTTTAAAGCTAGAAATTGATATACTGAAAAGTGCATCATTACAAGCCTCAAAAAGCATTCAGTACACTTTGATGCTGAGGCAGTTCAGGTCATCCTCTCATTTTTATTCGGAGTGGGGAATAATGCCACTGTCTCATTTTCGGATTTTGCAGCCCTGTGACCTAGCCTTCCAGTTCAGCTCAGCTCTATTTTGAGTCTTTGTGTCTGGTCAAGGGATAATTCTGAGATATTTTTTCATATATGTTAGCTCAAATAACTTTTATCTGTGTTGCAGAAATTACTGGAAAGGTAGCTCAGAAAATCAAAAAGCTGTCCCCAAAGTTAGAAAATTGCCATTATTTTACCTGATGATGCCACCTCTCTTTCCGCCTCCCCTCTCCTCCCCCTCTCCACCACCCCTGCAACTGGTTTCCCTTTCAGGTTGTTTCCTGTCAAGATGGTACGTTAGTCACCATCATCCTGCTTTTTGAAGTGTTCTCAGTTGGTGTGTGCTCCGTCTGGTGCCTTAGGTCTCGGAGGTTGCGAAGTTGCCGTCTCGTAATGCCTCATCCAAGCGGTGGTGGTGATGAGAAATGGTAACGTGTGGTTTTCGTGTGCCATCTGCCTCCTTCCTGTTGTACGGGTCTGTACGCAAATACCTCTGCATTTGTACTTCTCTTTCATTTATTCATCGTTTCCTTCATGTATTTACATTGTAGGTTCTTGGGGGCAAGGTCCACGTTTTTATTCTTCATTACGTACAAACGTAGCGTAGGATCTTTGAGTATGGCTTGGAGATCTTATAGGAAAAAAAAATACATTGTTGTGTAGTCAGTCTAACAAGCACTTTTCTGTGAGAAATGTACAGGTGGATGAATAAGTAGTTTTTTACGAGAGTTCAGACCAACATATGAAAGCAAATTATGAGATATGATACAAAATAATCGGAAGAGACCTCAGTGATGTTTATTTTGTTTCTACTGCTCAAAGCTTTCTCCCTCTTAATGAAAAATACTGGGTAAGACTTCAAGAACTCCATGATTGTCAGTGCAGTCAATCACAGCATTATAGCTGATTTTATTGACAGCTTAAAATACATATTTAGCCTAAAATCATTTATATCAAACCCAACTTTTTGATAACTCATAAATGCTTGATCAGGAAATAAGAACTGTTGAGTAAAAAGAGAAGGACATAGTCTGAACTGCTTAGTCTAGAGATTTTAATTTTCTTTAAATTTTTTGCTGTAATATTTTTGAATACTCCACAGAATAAGATTTTGTCTGTTGCTTAGTGCCATGATTTATTTTCTTCACATTATTATTGTATATTTATGAAGAAAGAATAATTTATACATTCTTGAATTATTTCAATTGAAATTTTGTTTCAACTTTCATAGGTGTAAGATCTCTGTGAAACAGAAAATACCTGGTAAATGACAAAATATCCCTCCAAATTGAGTAAATATTTAGTTAGCCTTTCAAAACTCTTCTTCTAGTATCCTCTGTATGTTTGATTGTTTGTAAGATAAATACTGAGTTTTACTCTTTGATTAATTTGATCAAGGTCTGCAATTTACTCCAATTGTAGATTTTTATTTAGTAAGAAGTATCTAGTTTATGGCCCAATGGAGTGATAATCTGAAGCAGTAGCTCTTTCTGAAAAAGCATGTATGTACTAGTACTTTGTGGAAGAAAAAGAAGAAAAAAAGAAAAAAAATCCCAGACTTTTGGGATTGCCTTTCTTCTCCCCACCATAGACAGATCAGACTAGTATTAAAAAATGGATTGTGGGTTTTTTTTTTAAGAACAGTGAGGATTAAAAAAGGTAAGAAACCAAGGAGTATATCTTTTATAGTTGACAATGTATGGGCTGTAATTGGGCAGTGAATACAAAGAAATTAACAGTAATGTGTCTAGGAATTATTGATAAATCGGAGAACATGCTTGAATGAGGCACTTTAGGAAAAAAAAAGTGATTCTGTCAGTAATGCTGTTCTTGTTTTCTTAGTCTTTTCCATGGCATCTCACAAGCCTAACTTCTCAGAGCTGTCCCTTGTTGGTACTGAACTGGAATGTGCCTGAGAACACTTCTGGAAAAGTTAGTGGTTGTTGTCCCCAGAGAAGAGGTGGGAAAAGTGGAGCATTTAAACAAAAGGTCTGACTGCTTTTAGCAAAGAAGAAACTTGGTTATATTCTGGCTGATTTCAAGCAGCTTTGGCTTCTGTTATAAGGCCCAGACTGGGCAGTTCCCATTGCCATTGGCACCAAAGTCCAATTATGGATCTCAGTCTGAGAAAAATATTGAAGACTTCAATGAGTTAGAGACAAATGAGCATATCTCAAAGGTCATTGACCTTGCCAACAGGTGTCAAATAAAAGGACAAAAGGGCTGTGGAAATTCTGTCACTCCTGTCCTGTCTGCTTCATTTTCCAGTTCTTTCTCCATCTCTGCTATAGGGCTGGGTTGGATGTTTTCATTATGAAATTGCATCTGTGTCAGCCACAGTCTAGTCCTGCTGTTAACTGTGTGTTGCCTGGGGCATGGACTCATAAATGAGTTAGCAGAGAGAAACTAAGGTGTTACCTTGCAGTGTGATACTTGCTCATGTGTGTTAATTGCTAATCTGCACGGTTGTGTACTGCCCTAAATACAGAAGAGGTCCTCTTTTGGCTGAATTGGCAAGTTACTGTTAAAGGATGTTATGAAAGCAAACATACTACCTTCTCTTCAACATCTGCCCCTTGTTGTTCCCCAATGAAAGTTTCTGTTCTCTATTTGTTGTTTGGTGGCTCTTCTAAATCTCTCCTAGCCATGACGCTCAATGGTCTCCTGCGGGATGGTGTTGGTTACTTGTGCTCCAGCTGACTTCTCCCCAGGTTCTGTAACAGTCCTAGGTGACCTTCGAAATACCTTACGTCTATCGCTCAGGAGTCTTCATGGAAAGTACATCCAAAAAGCAAGCAATTAAAGGATTGGCACAGTTTCTTGTGCTTACGCGTATTTTCTTTTCCTGTAGAAGCCCTACAGTGAATGGTGCTCTCAGAAGGCATGGCCTTACCCATAGTTCTTGTGTGTGTTTGTCACTTCCTCTGCTGGCTCTGCCCCCTCTCTGGATTTTACTGAGTAGCTTCCAAAATTGAATGTGCTGCTGTTGAATTGCCAGTGGTCTTTCCATATGATTCCTTTGTAACAAAGTCAGGGAATGTGGACAAAAGGCAGTGCTAATAAGGGTAATTTAAAGGAGAATTAAGTGAGCTGGCCAAGCTGAGAAAGCTGTGAAATAATGTAAAGATCTGTCAGCCTTCATAGAAGTAGATCATAAGACTTGAAACCGGCTTATTGTGTTTGCATTTTGGTGTGACTCTTGTATCTGCGTCTGTTCCTGGGGATAGATTTATGACTTTTCATAATAAGTAAATACGTTACTTCCTTGATGTGTGCTTATACCTTTTCTCATTTTGCTCTCTTTATTAAAACAGCAGGGTCTGAATGTAAATCCTAGGTCTTATGCAGAGTACTATTTCTTTTTATTAGGAGTTTGACAGTCGTAATCCCTTTGGAGCATCATGCATATTGCGAAATGGTAGCCATCATTCTTGCTGCTTTGTAATTTGCACAGGGAAAGAACTTGTTTTTTTTCCTTTTCTCTTCTCTTCCAGAACTCTGTTCTGTTTCACTAGGTGAAGCTGGCAGATCACAACTGGTATAATCTCTCTGTTCTGCCACTTTCTGCTTCTCCAGGCATTTCCAATCACAATGGATGAGTGTTTGCGCGTCTGTCTTTATAAAATAAAGTAATAAAACTTAGTATGTTAGCTCTTAGCGTCTGCATGAAAGCAGGAAGACCTTAGTGGTCTTTTTTAAAAGTAGAAGTAATATAATTATACATTATATTACAATAATAATAATGGAAAAGTAAAACTGTTATACATCATGTGAAGTTGTGACTGGTTCAAACTGTGCCTTCATTACTAAGGTCTTAGTTATCTGCTCTATACTATATTATCACCTCTTATGCTGGTGATATTTATGGGTTTTTGCTACTTAAGTTCAGGTGTGTGTCTGCTTTTATTGAGAGTAGATAATCCATAGCAGAGAGACTTTAGCAGTGGCTGGTCGTTGAGGAGAACAATGCAATTTTGTGAAATTTCTCTAAAATTATATGGTGTTTTAAATATTATCTTACTGTAGAATACAATTTCTGCTTTAGAATTCCACTAGTTTTTTTTGTCATGCTGGTAGTTGGAAGGTGAAAAGCAGTGTTTGTGGTGTTGAATGGAATGATTGTTGGCTTGCAGTTTGATATTCAGTGCAAATTTGAATGTGAGTATAATGTTATTGAATTATCTGAAATACTGTACTTTAAGATGAGAAGGTTTTTTTTGGTTTAGTTTTGGGCAGGGGGGAGTTGAAGAATCTATGACTTTTCTGTTTTGCTTTTTAGTTCTAAATTTTTGGAAGCAAAAATATAATCTGGGAATTTTACCTAAAAATATTCAGCATGATTAAAATTCCCCTCCCCTGAGACCATCTGTGGGTTTTTTTGACAAATAGTGGCTTTAAAGCTTATATAAAACTTTATATATAAAAATGTTTATCTTATAAAACGCTACTTGAACGTAAGGATAGCAAATAGTCTGGTAAACTCGTTAGAACTTCTTTTATTCCAGATATACATTCTACATGTGACTGTATTTACAATGCTTCAAAACCACTTTTTGGAGAGTTAATAACTATTCCTGCCCTGGTGAGACCCCATCTGGAATATTGTGTCCAGTTCTGGGCCCCTCACTTCAAGGACAGGGAACTGCTTGAGAGAGTCCAGGGCAGGGCTACAAAGATGATGAAGGGAGTGGAGCATCTCCCATATGGGGAAAGGCTGAGGGAGCTGGGTCTCTTTAGCCTGGAGAAGAGGAGACTGAGGGGTGACCTCATTAACGTTTATAAATATGTAAAGGGTGAGTGTCAGGAGGATGGAGCCAGGCTCTTCTCAGTGACAGGCAATGATAGGACAAGGGGCAATGGGTGCAAGCTGGAACATAGGACGTTCCACTTAAATATGAGGAAAAACTTCTTCACAGTGAGGGTGACGGAACACTGGAATGGGCTGCCCAGAGAGGTTGTGGAGTGTCCTTCTCTGGAGATATTCAAAACCCTCCTGGACATGTTCCTGTGTGACCTGATCTAAGTGTTCCTGCTCCGGCAGGGGGATTGGACTAGATGATTTTTCAAGGTCCCTTCTAATCTCTGATATTCTGTGACTCTGTGATTCCTGGTTTTCTACATACACATTTTATGGGTGTGTTAATTGATGGCTTCTAGTTTGCCCATCTCATTTACTATTTCAGTTGATCTGTTGATAGCAGACCAGTTGTAACTTGGGTTATTTGATTTCAGCATTACGTTTATAATTATTGTACTTGGATCAACATTTTCTTAATAAGATTGAATAATTTTTAAATTTTAAAATGTTTTTACATTGCTGTGGCTCTAAGGCCTGTGTAGATTTAATGTGTTTTGCCCTGTTCTGGGGGGCATCACCATCACACACTGTTGTCTGCATGAGCAGGAACCCAGCGACTGATACTTTGAGCAGTGTGATGGTTTGATACCGGGTCTTGTGGGTGAATGAATTTGGTGGCAGCTGGGGAGTGGAAAAGCCTCCAAATGATCCAGTGCTTAAGTTGGGCTTACAGAGGGAACTTATGACGACAGCATGTACTTTTATCTGTATTACAGCATGTATGGCATATATGTATGAGCAAATGTCACAGGTCAGATGCCCCCTTTTAATCATTGCTCTAATTACTATGATGGATTATTTCTTCGCAGGCACAGTTAGTTGATCTGAAGTCTGAACTGACAGAAACACAGGCAGAGAAGGCGGTACTGGAAAAGGAAGTGCATGATCAGCTTTTGCAACTCCATGCTGTTCAGCTTCAGCTACATGCCAAAACTGGTCAGAGTGTTGATTCTGGGGCTATTAAGGCAAAGCTGGTGAGTATGGTGGCTTGAATGGGGGATTACATTATACTTTTCCCTCTCATTGCTGAAGTTCTTCCTTGGAAGAAGTGAATAAGCTGATTACAAATTTTCACATTAAAAATGTTAGAGAGGGTTAACTTTTTCTTTTTTAAATAACACTTGCAGTTGATTGTTAGCAACCATTAAAAATAACATAGATAGTATCAGGATAATGAAGAAGAATTTAAGAGGTTGGTTTTTACATAAACTGTTTTTAAATGGTTAAAAGTAGAATAAAAAATGGTGGGTTTTTAAGCCTTTCTGGAGATGGAAGTTGCAAAAGCTAATGTTTCCAGTATACAAATAAACCAAATCTTGACGTATCTTAAAAAAGCCAAAAGTGAGGTAAGTCTATTGGTTTTATTGTAGTTATACTCTGGTAAGAGTAAGAATGGGATTGTTTTGCTGTAGAGAGGGAGCAGTGGCATCACCGTCTTCTCTCTATTATCATTCTTTCTCTTTAAGAATGCTGCAGGTGCATCAACCTTGCAGTTCATTGCTATGTGCAGCTGAATGTTGGTGAAAGAACTCAATAAACCACTGATAATTTTGTACTATATGTTTTTGAGAAACTCAGACCTATGCAAAGCCCACCAAAGGTTAACAATAATTAATCTATGCAATTAATTGGTATTGACTGATACGCAGAGTGTAGTCTGTCTTGTTATTAGCCACAGCACAGATTCAGGCTCTAAGTAAGGCTTAGACTTTGTCAATTAGAAAAGTAAAGTAATGTATAGATTGTGGTTTCTAAGTGTTGGCGTAAATCAAAGTCCAGCTCTCTGGCTGTTTTTAAAATTCCTTCACAAGTTGATTGCAAATAATCTAGTCCCAAAAATATGGGGAACATTAGATTAGTTTCCTCTGCTATTTTATCCTGTTTATGAATGTATAATAAAACACAGTAATAGGCTGTAAGGCTTCAAGGCTCTCTAGGCTAATCACTGAATAACAGGAGTAATCCAAATTTTTTCCTGTTTCAAATCTAGAAGCTGTAATTGAATTGGAGTTGTGTTCCTAGCTCTACATAATTGTATATTCCGTGTAAGAGTAACATTTTTCTGGATTGTCTGCACATAATTTATTGTGTATTGAATTATAACTTAAGCATGATGAAGCTTCTTCAGAGCTGTTAGTAGTTTTTATGGCCCTGTAAATAAGCACTAGTTAACTGTCACCAGCATTTTGTAAGTGTTCGGCTGCAGGTGTATTTGAAACTAATTTTTTTAAGGCAGCACATCACTGTGAGTGGTTTTAGTCCCTAAATTTTATTGGGGAGGGTTAACATGTGAGTGACAGAGTAATAATACTTTTAACCTTTTTCTTTCTCCTTACCCTGTTATAAACGAATTCTAAAGGTATATTAACTCTCCATGGTATTGACAGCAGTCTTTTCCCACAGGTGACAATAAATAGAATTTACTTGCATTGTTTCAGATTTTATCTGTGTTGATACTGAATTTATTAACAGCCTAGACTGATATTCTCTCCTTAATTCCAGTTAGTTCCTCCTTTTGTATAAATATCTTTTGAGTTTTCTTTACTTTGCCCTTAAGGATTTCATAGTTCTAATGAAGAGAAACTCACTTTTAAGCTGTTGTAGATACGGAAATCTGTAAAGGCCTGGGCAGCTTGAACCAGCAGAACTGAAGCTGCTTAAATGACAATGAAATGGGAAGTCTGAGTTTTAGGTAAATAAATACTGTTGTGCTGACCTGGCAGTCAGAAAGCCTCTGAGGACAAAGAGGGACTGTGTCAACAGTATATGTCATGGGGAAATAAAGTTATGTACTAGTTAACTCCCCACTTTCTTTAACTACAACTACTCTTATTTTGAATGTAGACTCAGCATAAATGTGTACTCCACAAACTGTGAAAATGTACATGGTGGTGAACTAAGACATTTCTAAATATTCCAGATTTCCAAACAATTGATAACGTCATAGTTTTCATATAGTTTCATAGGTTAGACTGAATCCACTGTATCCGCTTAGTGCGGGCACGATGACTTGTTTCTCTGTCAGAGTACGAAGTTGCCTAGTGGAATTTTTTTTTCTTGAGTTTTCCAGCTTTTTTGCTACTTATCCCTATCCTCTATGTCCCTTCTGTAACATATAATTTTGTTATTCTTTCTGAAAGAAAAAAAAAAATCTGTTATCTGTATAACAGATGTTATATTACAGAATATTTTCTATGATACTTTCAAAACTGCTTTCATATATTTCACATTATCTCGCTAGGAGACAGTATTGTTTTCAATACTACAATAAGGTTAAAATTTTTAACAAGATTTGTTATAATTTTCACTGCAAAATACCAAAATTGCTGCTAAGTACAATTATAGCAGTATTCTTATTCTTTATGCCTTCTAATGAAATATACAATCTCGTGGTAAATTTCTTTTGCAATAAGTAATTTATGTTGTTGCATTTTCTTCTATTGTCTGTTTCTCTAATTATGGAACTCTTTTCTTCTGTCTTAAGTCTGTCCTTTCTGTGGATGAGATGGTAAGTATGCTGTTTGCCTCTCTTTATGCTTAAGCACTGCTTTTGTTTTGTGCAACAACTTCTATGCGTTTGCCTCAGAAACTGGCAAACCAGATCTGGCTTTGTCCTTCCTGTCTGTTGGCAAGATGCTGTGTAAAGCATTTTTCTTTGCGTTTTGGTTTTCCTTTTCTAGCTTTGGTGCCCTCTTTCCTAAGTCTGTGCGTGTTCTCATTTATTATTGTTACAGCTAACTTGGGGCAGTATCTGACAACTTGATGTTCTGAAAGATTATTATGGCAGTATTTCGAACATAATAAGGTGTTATACAATTTCTAAAACACAAACCCTGTACACATCTACCAGAGTAATATGAAGTATTTTATATGTGGCATTTAAAAAAAAAATCCCATCAATTTTTCCTTGTTTTCACTTTTCTCAGTTCTTACAGGCATGATTTAATATGATTTACTGGCTTGTGTAACAGCCCAAAACATAAATGCAGTAATACATAGATAAGAAGAAAAAAAATGATACAAACTTAACTTTTAACTTTCTGGTGATAGACTTGAAAGGTTTTTAAACAGCTTTTCCCCTTTCATTCAGATATATACCTTATCATCATTGCTCAGTATTTGCTCTTTGAAAAGATAGCTGGTAACTGTAAGCTTTGATCTTCAACATTGGAGTTGCATTTCTGGTTTGGTGAGTTTTTTATATTACCAACAGAAAACGTAGTTTTTTCTGTTTTGCAGAACCAAGGCAACAATATGAACACACTTTCAGATATTCTGTATTGTAAACTTTTGATTTTTCGTCAAGGTGATCAATTTGAGACAGTGCACGGTAGTGTTAAGAATGGATTCAGGGTGTAATTTTCCACCTCAGTCACAGAGTAATAGTCACAGTAATTGAGAAAACAGGATAAAAACAATTCTGTAGGATTATGCTGTTCCTCATATTTTAGATATAACATTCAAAATGCATAATTAAAAGTGATTACACTTAGAAACATAACATTTGACTTTCTGTTTAATTTAAATGATGAATCAAATTCAGAGAAAATAAATGGAAACTTGAGGTTTTTTAAGGGTTTTTCAGCTGACTACTTTGCATAAATACAGTAAGTGTGCTGCACAGAATTTGCTAGGGTAAGCAATCTTAGATCACTTTAGCGGTTCACTTTTCTGGCAGAGATTGGAATTCTTCTCCCAAGGTGTATTTTGGATACATCAAGGAACTCGCACATCCCTCAAGCTTTTTTCTGAATAGAAAATAGGAATGGTACAAATTCTAACAAATTATTGGCAAAGGTGTTATGAATTTTTAGTTTATGGCTTTTTTATTCAGTAAATAAATAATCAAAATATCCAATGAGGAAGCAAATGGAGGTTTGGATGTGAATAATGTACCTTCATGTCTGTCAAATTCCAGTCTTTGTCTATTTATATTTCTCAAATAAAAGATGTTCTAAAGGTGAGTACCCACACAAACAGGGGGCCTGTATTGTTTAGACTAATATTGGCAATAGGTACGTAGCCCACAGAAGTGTTACAGGAGCCCTGTCCCTGTGTATGGACTCTCCAGCTACTGTAAAACAGCTGTGATGCCTGAGCTGTCACCTTTCTTACTGACGCAGCAGCGTGTGGCAGGGGCAGCGCAGCCCATCAGTGCTCTTGAGTTCTTGCAATGGCCCTTTGGCTACTGGCAGCAGAGAAGAATTAAGGTAGCCCAACACCTTTGTAATAATCAGAGCGAGTTGGTGTAGTATTAGAAACTCCTCTTCTTCAGATGTAGATTAGTCAAAATTTTCCCCCCCAAAAAAGGGAAGGTACCTTTCTTAGAGTGGTTTTTTTTGCATTGGGTTTGGGTGGGGGTTTTTTTGTGGTTTGGTGTTTGGTTTTTTGTTTTGTTTGGGGTTTTTTGTTGTTTTTTTTTTTTTTTTAACAAAGTTGTTTTGCACTAACTTCCCTTTTGAGTTTTGTCAGGGTAGGCATCTTCATGTGTAGAATCTCTGGCTTTACTTTTGTGGTTGATCTTTGAAAAGTCTGCTTTGGATATATCTGTGGCTGGAGATTTCTTGGTTGTTTGCATCAAAATAATTGTCATTTTAAGGATGTACAGACTTAAAGAACATTTCCTTGATGTCTGGTCATATTTTAAAATGTATTAAAATAGTTGAAGAATATTATCAAATCGAAATACTTAGTGATTTTCATTTTTAAAATAATCTTCTTTCTCATTGTGTGAGTCTTACTTTTTGCTGTGTTCAAATGGAAGGACGATATTTAGGCTACTTAGATTTTACCACCTGTGTGTGACAGAAAAAAGCGCTGTTGCTAGATACAGTACCTGTTTTTTGAAACAGTAGATGTATTTTGTGCTGAGGAGTCGTAAGCTGGATAAAAATCATGTCAGGAGAAGAGAGTTGACTGCAAGGCTGCCTATCCCCACAGGGGAGTATGCAAACCAGGAGCTGTAGTGCTAGAGTCCCTGCCTTCATATTTTTTTCCTGCATGCACGTCCTGTGCACAAGAGATTCACTTTACATTGTGTGTAGAAACAGGAAGTGCTCTTTCATTATTAACTTTGATAAAAGCTTTCAACTTTTTTTTTATTTCTTTTTATAAGGAGAGAGAACTTGAAGCTAACAAGAAAGAAAAAGTGAAAGAAGCTCAACTGGAAGCTGAGGTGAAGCTGCTGAGGAAGGAAAATGAAGCTCTTCGTCGACACATAGCTGTGCTTCAAGCTGAGGTTTATGGAGCAAGATTGGCAGCCAAGTATTTAGATAAGGAACTAGCTGGAAGGTATGTAAAGTCAATCCATGTCCCTCAGCGTGAAATGGTTTTTGTTGTTGTTGTTTTCCTCTTTTGCATCCCCAGAGGCAGGTGTAAAGTTAAGACTAAGTAGGAAAAGTCTCATGTTAGCAGAACAAAAGGAAGAAATGAAAAATCCCCACAGTTAATGTGCTTGCAGTAGTTACTGTGTGCTGTTGCCAGATGAAGTGTATGAGCTCTGATTTTTCACTGGTGATATAGCATATTGTTTTACTCTCTCTGTCATTGTGTAGGGTCCAGCAGATTCAGTTACTGGGCCGAGATATGAAGGGACCTGCTCATGACAAGCTCTGGAATCAGCTTGAAGCCGAAATACACCTTCACCGTCACAAAACTGTTATTAGGGCTTGTCGGGGTCGGAATGATCTAAAACGACCAATGCAAGCACCACCAGGACATGTAAGTTGAAAAGATGAATCATTTTTGTGTAATTTCCAGCCCTTGTCGAAAATAGATATGAGTTATTTCTTATTTTTTGTGACTGTTTTCACTGTTTATATTCTTTCAAACGTCACTTCTAAATACATAACGCTTTTGTGAGCCGGAGGACAGTTCCGTGCTGAAGAGCATGTCCCCATCAGCGACCATGAAAGATGATACAATTCCTTTCACTTACCTAGAAACACTCAGTCCTTTTGAAAACTCAGCCTGTGCAAGGTGTGTGTATAAATATGAACTTAATGGCATAATTTTCTTACCGAGGTTTCAAAATGTGGAGCTAATTTATTTGCAAAAACCAAGAGATGCAAAAACCAAGAATAACATTTTTGGATCAGTTTGAACTGAAATTAATTTTTTAAAATTTTGTTAAGGGCCAGCTAAATTGGCAGTCTCTAAAATAACTTATTAATTTTTTCCCCTCAAAAGCTACTTTTCAAAATAAAACCTTTAAAAGGCTCACCGTGGGTAGCCTTGGCAGGACTCACCCAACTTGTCATGTGACTTGTTCATCACCCCGACGTTCAGTGCGTAAAGCCAAGCTTTTTCAGGGAAGTGCTTTACTTTGCTCTGTTCTAAGTGCCCTGGTTGGTCAGATGGATCTTCCTGCTTATGTTACCAATTGCATGTAAAATACTGGTGGACAAATACACATATGTGTGATCTTAAGGGTATGCATAATGGCAGCAGCGACTTTACAAAAGACAAGCTAGATACCTTGATGTGTTTAGCGCCTTAGTTTTGAGTTAAATGGCTTTTTGGATGATTTGGCGTTGTCATAACAAGAATAAACTTGAGCAAGCAACATCTTTCTTGTGATTGTATTACATCTTCTGGTTTTAAATTGTAGTTTATGCATACAGCTTTTCAGTAGTGATCAGCATTCCTTCATGTAGTCCCTTGTATATTTAATATGTGGCTGATTGCCTTTGTTTGAAGTTAAATTCTGTGTTGTGCATCACTCAGCACTGAAATAATTGAAATAGTTATTCTCATCAGGACTGCAGAGTGATGAATTCATATCCTGTCTCTAAAAGGACACTGTATGTTTGCCCTCCCTGGAGCTCATCTAAAACTCTGTTGCTGGTATACTGCTTGTATACAGTTAAAAAACCCAAAATGCAGAAATGCATCGCTTTTTGGTTCACACCCTTATATTTGTGCTATGTTTGTGTTTCTCATCAAACTAGGATCCTGATGCCTTAAAGAAGAGTCAAGGTGTTGGTCCAATCAGAAAAGTTTTGCTAGTTAAAGAAGACCATGAAGGGCTAGGAATTTCAATCACAGTAAGTACTTGGCTTTTTTTTTTTTTCCATTACACAGAAAAAGCAATTTGAATTTGCATTTGTACTTCTGTAAAATGTGTGGTTCAGTGAATGTGTTGTTAGAACATATGAAAGAAGGCATGCACAAATCCGTAGCTATGGTGGTACAACTTGAAGACTCATTTTGATAGAACAGGGAATAGGCAACTGCTGCTTTATGTAAAACTTAAGATTTCAACTTACCTTGAGGGTATAGACACTTTAGCAGAGCAGCCAGTGGTGGATTTCAGGTGTGGTAAGTCTGTAGAAGAGCAGAAAAAACCTGAGAACTAACTTCCAAAGCTTAGCTGTTGGGATTGCAACTTTTCAAAAGTATTGACATTGGCATTTCACACTTGACAAAAACTGTATTAACCTTTTACAACAAATTTTGAGAATTCTGACTATTATACTTTTATTCTAAATGTGAATATTATTTCTTGCAAGATAATATGGTGCCTGGTAAGCTTTTTTAATGAATTCTTGATGTTGTCTCATCAGCCTGTTCATGATTTTGTATTTTCGTTATTATTCAGAATTGTTTCCTTTGAGATATATTTGACATTTGTCCATTCTTCTGTGGGGAGATGAATTAAGGGAAGCATCTCATATGTTCTTTTTGTCTGAAGCACCTTTCTAATTTTCTATAATAAAAGTTGAAATGAGCACATTGAGGGCAAGTACCAGAACATTCATTTTATACCAATGGACATCTCTGTTAGTTAAAGTCTATTTTATTTATTTTTTTTTGTTTTTAGGGTGGGAAGGAGCATGGCGTTCCAATACTGATCTCTGAAATCCATCCTGGACAACCTGCTGATCGATGTGGAGGACTGCACGTTGGTGATGCTATTCTGGCAGTAAATGGAGTTAACCTAAGAGATGCAAAACACAAAGAAGCTGTAACTATTCTTTCACAACAGGTCAGTTGGGACCTGTTAACTGTAGGCACATTCAGGTGCTTCCTGTGTTCTGCCTTTTGAATTACCTTGAATTGTGATGTTTTCTGTTCTGCTAAGCTACAATCCTTCCTGTAGCTGTATTACCTTACACTAAATCTTCTTAATGTCTTGCAGTTTATGGAGAAAAAATCTGGGCAGTACTGGTTCAGTTAAACCCATATACTGGCTAATGATTCCTCAGTAAGGCAGATGGAAATCAGGTTGTCACATTGTCCCACGGCAATAACTATTTGGTGACATATGTTTTAGTCTTCTATGATTGATCAGCTCCAGCCAAAAAATGTTTGTCATATGCTTTGTGGTCTAGAATCTTCTTCCTGTCTTGCTTCCCATTTTCACACAGTTAGAGGTGAACTTAATTTGTCAGAAAACTTACTTTGTAGAAGTCAGTTTAAAATGTATTGGCACATAAGTAAGAAATTCAGATAAATCTTAGCTATAGAGCTGTACTTCTTTAGTTAGTAAAAACTTACTTCAGATACATATCTGAAATATTCAACACAACTGTAAATGTGTAATATGCAGCAATATGTATTTGGTTGAGTAACCTGCCTCAGGGTAATCCTCTTGCAGAGCTGTGCACTAGTAACTAAACTTGTGATTTCTGTTGCATTTTAGAGAGGGGAGATTGAATTTGAAGTAGTGTACGTTGCTCCAGAAGTTGATTCGGATGATGAAAATGTAGAATATGAGGATGAGAGTGGACACCGCTATCGTTTATATCTTGAGGAATTGGAAGAAGGTGCGAATTCAAGTTCTAATAGGAAAGATGCAAATGTGGATGTCAAACCCTCACAAGGTAATTTTAAACCTTCTAAAATGCATTACATGCACTTTAATTTTGAAGTCTCAACATATAAACCAGTTTATGTAAAACATCAGTTTTGTATTAATTTTAAAATCAATCTACTTTTAATTCAATTAACCTCCTAGGAGGCTGTCAGCATTTTTGGTTGATCCCTCACTTGTGGGCCTGGTTTACTTTAGATACAGCTGAACTAACTGAATTCATTTGGGTTTGGGTTTTTTTGTGATCGCCTTTTCCCAAAGGTTGAAATTCCAATTTATTCTTATCTTTTCTTTATCTTTAGTCTAGGAGTAGTTAATTCCCCTTAACACTTTATATTGTTGACTTCTTCAAATACACTTTTGAGGTCAAAGAGTTATAGCAAGAGCTGCTGTTTTCCTGTTGTGCTACGTTCTGCTAAAAAGCCTATTATAGTAGTCGTTCCAGCAAACTCTTCACTTTCTGAAATAAGGCTCACTGGTCTGAGCTTCCCAAGATTGCTTCTCTTCCTTAAATAAAGCTTCTTTTTAACTTGCAGCGTTTGATAAGAAACCAAGTATTGATGGACATGAAAATGGAGACCTGAGGAATTCAGTTGAAGCTCCGTTAGAAGACACTGCACCCAAATTAGCCCGTTCTGCTGAGTCCTTACCTTAAAAACAAGCAAACAAAAATCAACTGGACAGATCCCATCCCTGGGAACAACTGATAATCAATACTGACTGCTCCAAGTTGCATATACTAGTGTAGGTTGTAAAAGGATTATTAAATGTCAAAGGGGACTGTCTTACTGTTGCCTGGAAAAAAGGCGGTTACCTCAGGGCTTCATTGTGAGCAATTCTAAACGTGGAAAACTGTCTTTTGCGTGACACACAGTAGTTACCTAACGTAGGGCATGTGAAATGAATTTTCTTTTAATAATAAGCACCAAAGCATGGGATTTCTAAAAAGGATAACCTCAATACATTCAACTTTTAATCTCATTGATGTCCCCAAGGAAGTAGAGCAAGATGTGACCGGCTTCATTTTGAGCCTTTGATGTTTTAAAGGAACAACTGGCGGTCAGTTTGGTGTGAAACAAGCTTTAACTCCGAAGGATGGAAGGGTGAGGAATTGTATGATTGCATCCATGAGTTCTCTACCTTAGGATTTTTGAACTTTTAAAAGGAAGCTTTTTTGCTGCCTTTTTTTTTTCCAGAATAGCAAAAATCAGAACTTCTATTTGAGCGCAGACCATCAAAACCCAAACAGGACAGTGGAGTACTTGGTAATCGGGATCCTTCATCCCGTGATCATTTTATGAGTGAGATCTGTGGCATCGTCCCTTTTAATGAATTCACTGCCAGTTGTTCCACTTGAAACTTGCTCCAAAAGTGCTTAAGCAGAGTATTAGGGGTTTTAAAAGCAAAATTAATTTAAAAAATACTAGCTGTTATGTGGGCCCTTTGGTTTTTGGGTTTGTTTTTTTTTTTTTTTTTTTTTTAATATCATCAATTTAGCATTCATTCTTGAATGGATATAATTACTGCAAATACGGAGTGGTTTGATTTGGTCATCATTAGCTTGACCTTATGAAATACTGAATGCTTTTCATGGGTACTGAACCTATTCATTTCACATTAAAATAACCTTTAAAGAAGTGAAAGTTGAGTGCACAGTACTTTGCAGGAGGTGCTCAGAGTCATACAGTGTCTGGCCCTATCTGTGTTATGTTATGGCGGTCGTATTAACCTGTAATTGTCTTACTATTGAAACAAAATGTTACTCCTTTCGTAAGAGCATTGTATCTTAAAATAGCTTTTAATTGGTGTACATCTAAAGGCCCACAGCAGGGCTGCAAACGGGAATGGTGAGGATGGTTTCTCACAGGCCGTTTGTAGATGGTTTGGTGAAGTGCAGCGCTGCCCACGTGCAAGCTCTACATTGGAATCGCATTTACTACTTCAGCCTGCACCGCTGGCTTTCCTGTTCGCCTCTCTTCAGGCTGTTGAACTGTAATGTGACAAGATTTTGTACATTGAGAGAGGAACTAATGTGAAGAGACATCGTTGCAAGTGTTATGTGTAGGATGCACATAAGAAAAAAAAAAAAAAACCTCAAAGGCCTTTAGAGTAACATCAACTAATCTTATGTTCTAAATTGTGATGTAGAACACAGTTACTTGTTTCTCCTAGGAGCACTATATATATATGTTTATAGAAGAAGCCTAAAAATGTATATACTTTATTCAGAGATTTTGCTATTTATAAATCCCTTAACTTCGCTATTTACATGATCGTTTTGTGTATGTGCGTGCGTGCATGAGTCCCACTCACAAGGTGGAATAACATTATTTGGTTCGTTTTTTATAACAGTCTTTGCCATGCAGCATACGGTTGAAAGTTTTTAATATAGTTGAGGCTGTACGGTTTTCACCAAACAGAAGCTAGTATTTAAAAATAAAGCTGTGTGAAGAAGAAACAGAAAAGAAAGGCAGGCATGTTTCTTTTCCTGAAGCTTCAGAAACCCAAGGACGTGTTGGTTGTGTGTTCGCACATGAATCCGCTGCCGTAACTTTCCATCCAGATTTGTGTTTTTTCCCACAATTACTCAAGCAGAGGGCGCTCTGAAACTGCTTGTGGCCCGGAACACTCAATGCACTCTCTGTCAGAAAGGGCAGCTTAAAGCCCTTGTCTTTGAAAATCATCGCTGTCTGAAATCTTCCTGCAGTTCTAAGAAGCGATGCTCGTCCAGCTGGTCTAGTAGCTTTGAAAAAAGGCATTTAATTTGCCTGTACGGTTTCCCTTTGAGGGAAATGTGAAATTTTTAATTTATTTGTTCTTCCTTATTTCTTGGCACACCTTATTTTCCGCTTAATGCTGTTGATCAGTTTTAGCCTGAAGCGGGAGAATGTTTCTAGAGTTACTTTCCCGAAGTCCCTTGTCCACCAGTTTCTCACGTTGCTGTGCTCTTTTCTTCATCTTCTGGAAGCTGCTGGACCCTTTATCTGCTCTTACCTTATCTATTTTGAACTTGTATATATGAGATCAACAGAAGGAGCCGTTGCTGAGGAAAATGACAAATCATGTAGCAGTAAATTATCACCAGATTTCCTTCCCTGCAGTTTTTATAATCTTTGTTTAGAAAGCCTTGAATGGGAGGATTTTGCTCAGACACTAAAGCCGTCTCCACGTACTCCATGCTTCCTACCAGCTGATTTCACATACTGGTTTATTGTAGTTGTACTGAGATACTTAGAGATTAATATTTAACCTGAGAAAAGCTTTGGAAGTTGGGATTTCCAGATTCAGTAGACAAATGTGTATTCTTCCTTTTGTCAGTAACTGGAAGACTCAGTCCTGCTGATTCCCAGAGATTGAATGAATTAGGCTTGGAAGAGTTTCCAAGGAAAGTCAGTGTTCAGACTTCATTTTTATTTTTTAAAGTGTAAAATGGTTTACTTGTGTGTATATATATTTTTACTTTTAAAAAATAAAATAATATTCTAAAGAGAATTTTGTTATTTTTTTTAGTAGATAATTCCTTGCCTATTAAAAAAAATCTTCAGTGAGACAACTGTATTTTAAGCTAAAGGTGGGCAGTGTTTGTTGGCGTCTGGGACCAATGTTAATTAAGAGCATGCAAGTTAAGGAAAGTGCTTTATGGCAATAAATTTAACTTTGATCAAAGGCTGTATGTAGTATTTCCTTTGTGGAAGGGTATTCTTGGCAGCGAAGAGGGTTTGTATCTATCTCAATATATGTTAATCCACAGTTATATCAAACAAAATGCAGGTATTTATTCTATCTGTCCAAACATTATTACATCATGGATTAATCTCATGTCTGTAGCAGATAGAACATTTTGCAAAAAATGTATACATCTAGTTAAGCTGAATACAATATATTTTTATTAGCCTGTAAATAAATATACTCTTCTGCACTGCAGTGATTTCTGCACCTGATTCAGACTGGTATTTAATTTTCTTGTGGTTTTATATATAAAATGCAGACACCCGACCCTGTGTGTGATTGTTTTCTGTTAAGCATGTAGCCAAAAAGCTAACATGAAAAACCCACCAAAGTACACAACACGAAGCTTGACTTTAAGCCAGTCTTGGCCAACAATGGTTAATAGCAAATTGTTTTAAAAAAGGTAGAGTTGTAGGACGTGTCTCAAATTTAATTATTTGAGATGTGTTTGCAGTATCGGGCTGTATAATAATGCAGAAATCTTCTGAGGCCTTTGGTTAAGAAGAGCTATAAAGACCCAGACCCGTCAAAGGATTAAGTCATTTGTGTAAAAGGATGGAAACTGCATTTTTTCTTTTTTTTCTGTCTTTTTTGTTTGGTTGTTTTCCATCCATTAGGAATAGCAAGTATATTCTGATTTTTCCACTGAAGTTATGCTTATCTTTAAGTTATAATTTTTAGTCCTGTTATTAAAGCCTTTTTGTTCAGACTGTGTTTTGTGGGTTTAATTGTATTTTTTTTAAAAAATCGTCTTTTCCCCTGCACTTGAGTGGTCGTCTTGTCCTAAGGCATCAAGTTCATCTGGATGAACAGAGCTCAAATGAAAGGTAATGGTACGGTAACCGCAGTAGTAGTATCATTATGGCAGTAATTCAGGACTTCCTGAGAATATGTATGCAGGGAGTAGAAGACTCTGAGGGTTGGAACTGTCTGAGCAGACAAGGCAGAGTCACACTGGATGAAAAGATGTGTAATGTGCATCGGTGAGGGCTCGGACTGCAAGGATTTATTGTTTAGCTCTATGAAAATTGTACAGGGGTTTAGAGAGCAGATGGAAGGAAGAAGGAAAGGAGAGAAAACTTAGCTGTCGTAAAACAAGGAGAATTAGAGACAGCCATAAACAAAGATGGAAATGGGAGGAAAAAAAAAATTTGTGTCATCTCAGGTCAAGGAGGATCATTCAAAAACGCTTTGTGTCCCAGTACCCTACTGAAGGACCCCAAGGCTGCTCCGAGTGACCCCGCTCGCTGAATAGTTCTCTTCTTTCCCAGAGATCTACGCTTGACAGAAGAGAAATGCATCCTGACTCAGAATATGTATCTGCTTTAGCTGATTAAAATCTCAGCTCAATGACCTGAAAACTACCTAAAATATTTCAAGATTGCCTTTTATCCAGAGTATGTCTTTTCCCAATGAGGCGATTTGCCATTCTTTAGAAACTGTAGNACAATTGTTGCTCCATATGTTTCAGAGTGGCTTTGTCTTGTCTGTAGTTGCTGGTACACCCCTGCTGCAGAAGTGCTTTGGTGTCTGTTCCTGCTTCCCATGCCTGTGCTGTGAGGGGCAAATGGGGCTTCCAGGCCAGATAAGGCTAAGCTATATTGTCTGAGGGTTTTCCCTTTTTATGGGAAAACTTAAGTCACTTTGGAAAATTTTCCACACACTTTCCAAGTGTTTAATGTCAAAATTATTGGGCGTTTCTTTGTCAGCCTTCTGCCTGCCATGTGGGAACTCATCTCTCCCAGCTGCGCCAGAAGAAATGTCAGAGCTGTCAGAGCGCTGAAGACTCTGCAGGAGGATGCTCTTCCAGTCCCCTCTGTGAGGTATGTGAGAAGGCCATTGGTCCCTAAAAAAGAATCCAGGAAAACTGGGTGTAATTTTACTGGTTTTCATTTGTAACCTTCTACTGGAGATGGTGATCATGTTTCCCTCTTTAAGCTTCTGGCACTCTCTACTTCTTAAAATTTCCTTCTTCGAAATACAAAAGCACTGCTCCTGAACTGCAGCCCGAGCCATCTCCCCAGCATCCCCTCCACCAGTTGTGGGGCCATCGGCTCTCTGCTGCCTGGTGTTCAACAGCTGCAGCTCCAACAGGAGGTTGGGAAAACGTGAAAAACAGAGCGAAAGTACAGGCATTCACAGACGTGCTTTCATTGCCCGTAGTGCTGGAAATCAGAGGTGCCAGGGAGGCATCTGCTAACTTTGAATTTAAAGTCTTCAAATTGTTAATACATATATGTAAATCTCCATTATCCTGTTGACTTAAATCTTAATTTTCATATTGGACATCTGAATACACAGTTATTACTTCTGTAAAATGGAGGAAAACAGAACGGCATGAAAATACTTTTATCTAAATGATGTTTTATTTGCTGCTGTCCAGGCACTTATGTTTATTATCAATTTGTTTAGGAGAATGAAAGCTGTAACAGTCATGCTGCTGAACCAGAGTAGTTACGTGTCCAGTCCCCTGGGTGTACACTGCTGGAAACGTCCTTGCCCTGAACGTTCTCCTTCCAACAAGAAATAGATGTCCCAGTTCAATCCCTGTGGGAACAACCTGTGGTGAGTTTACCGCTGCTGAGTCTTCCTCAGCTAAGGGTGGATGAAGGAGTCTGCTGCGGATTGCCCGTGCTGATCTTATAGGATCAGAGCCTTTGGGTCACAGCCACAACGGCACCAGTTCCTCTTGGTTTCATTTAGAATGTACATGGTAATTGATGGTTCAGTGGGGAGGGATCCCCGATGGGCACTATGACTTAAACCCTTCAATGGCTACGCACCTGAGCTGCTCAGCCTTGGCAGCCTTGAGCTTGAACCTGAGGAATGGATTTTTTTATATCTGCTAAATGAGGATATTTGTGTAGCTATCAAATGAGTGTCACTGCACAGTTTCCTATTTATTACATCTTCTTTTTTGTCCAGTGTGACAGTCCAGTTCTTTTGCTAAATTGTGACTTAAGACAGTTCAGGGAGCTAGGAGAAATTTTTCAGATTTATTGTGCTCCTAAAGTGGTTATTCTCATTCCAGGTCACATATTACTAACTTTGAAACTGGTTATATGTTAAAATGAAGGACACAGACATGTCTATATTAGCAAGACAGCTATATACTATAGTCAGTTAACATGGTTGTCTCGAGTAGTCTGGTTACGTAGACACGTGTATTATGAACTATTTCAGTTTTATGCTATTCTCAAAATCAAAACTCGTCTATTACGTAGTAATTGCAATTTGTGATCAGAATCCTAGTTTTGAGTGCTAGGTATTTATCTTTAGTGCCAAAAGGGGGCAGCAGCGTCCTTCAGATCTTCAGCATTAACCAGCCCTGGAGAAATAAAACCTATTGTTTTGTGGGTTGTTTGGTAGTTGCTGTTCGATTATTTGGTTTTTAATTCAAAAAAATAGAAAAAACCTTTATTCGTTAGAACTATTTCTAGTAACATGTACTCTTACCATAATAAACATCCAGTCTAGTTCACATCCTGTAGCAAGTACTTTGCAGGTGACACATCATAGGGTAAAAATGGACCTGTGTGTCTGTGTAACATATGTATGAACACGCATGAACACACAGAGACAATTACAATGTAATGGATTCATGACTTCTTAAAGCATGCTTAAATATCCCCATCCAGGACTTTTGAAAATGAGTGCTCTGCTCTGTTGCAAGCTCACACCCAAGCAGTGAAATTTTTTATCTGTTCATGGATGGCTTGAGTCTTTCCAAAGAAGGGACCAAATGCACCGATAAAACATGAAATGAGACATTGGGTAGGTTTATCAACTCTCCTGCCTGCCCTTTGCTGGTGCCTTTCAATCATGAAGTGCAACCAGCCTTGTCACATTCCTGGCATGTTTGCTGGAACAGAGTCTGCTCATGGTCGTGTCAGACTGTGGTAAGGAGAAGTGAAAAAAGGGAGATGATGCTTACATTTTGCTCTAGTCCAGTTTTAGACAGAAGCTTTTCAGTCAGAAGAAAAAGGAAGGTCAGTTCACATTGACCCACCATCATCTTTGCTCTACTGCTCTTGCTTTCTAGTGACCACCAAATGGTAGTGCCGTCTCCAAGCCTTATTTGCTGCCATTAACCAGGTAACCAGTGAAGTGATTGTACTGTAAACGAGGGCAGGATGGGGTGTAACTTCATCTGTCAAAAATTCAATACATACCCTAAAGGGTTATCTTTATGAATGCTACCTGCTAGGCATTTCTAATACAGTAGGAAAGTTATTTGCTGCATTGTTACCAAAAGTGTGGCTCGTTTTGTGTTGAGAGGGTGTCAAAAAAGACTTGTACTGTCTTCAGTGATGGGATGTTGGATATCTGTGGAAAAGAAGTTACGTGACCTGTCCACAACCTTTCCACGTATGACTCTGGCACTCCCATATAACAGCCATGCTTTATCCAGGTCACCTTATTCAAATTTTATAAAACTGTCTGTCAGAACAGATGGTGTCACTTAAGGATAAAAAGCTTAGCCATAGATGTGAAGAAAAGCTGCCTCTTCACGTGAGGTCTGCTCACCCATCGTAGTCTTTATCACCTCTGTCTTCTCTCCCTGCACAGCAGAGGACTTTTCAAGGGTTTGCTATTAGCGTTTTCAAAGGCCTCTGCATTCTTGCGTGGGCTTGATTTGTTGCTACAGCTCTGGACAAGTGGCAGCATCTCTCTCCGGTTCAGTTTGCCCATCTGTGAAATGGTTGCCTGGCCCCCAGAAATTAAGATGTGTAAAATACGGTTGTAAAGGCTGAAGTTTCTAGTACATGCTCAAGGCATTAAATCATGCAGACCAGAGGCTGGGTAGTGGGGTAGTCTTTTCTCCCCTTCTTTCATGGAAGCCTCACTGTCTTCTTCTGCTGTCACTTCCTATGGAGGAGGACTTCTGATAATCTCCCTGTCATGGGTCAGGCTTCAGCCATAATTGTATGTTTCTGTATTTTATTTTTTTTTTTGTATTAAAATGTTCCTAGTGTTTCTCTCAAGCCTAGAATTTTGGCATTACTTTTTTGGCTGCCTTCTTTTAAGCAACGTACATGTATTTCTAAAGTATGTTACTGTCTCTTGTCGTCTGATCTGACCAAGACAACCTTGCGGGGTTTGAATAATTTGTTACCTTGTCAATTTTCTCACTCCTCTTCCTAGCTCAGACATATAGGAGGAAATGCTGGATATTTAGGGGTACTGTTCCTCTTTGGGTGAGCAGAGAAGGAGATCATTAAGGGAGCTTTTCCAGTATGTTCTGGTAAAAATTTTGTCTAGTCAAAATTATGCATTCCTGAGGTCAGTTCAGGGTAGTTATCAGGAGACAAAAGCCTCAGTAACAGTACTATGTCACATATGTTGGCTTATATTTTTTGCTATACTGAAAAATTACATTGTGGTTTAACTTAATCAAGGCTTTTTGGGGTGTTTTTTCCCTCCTGGATTTCTTTTTAATACCTGTGACTGTATGAAAATAAAGAGTATGATAATCTCTTGAGTGTCGCAAGGCAGCTCAGTGGCAATGTTGCAAGTGGCTGAATAAATAATGAATTAACCCGGGACAAGAGGTTACTGGATAACCTCTGCATACTGTAGGTGGAGAATGTTTTGCAGGACTTGCAGACACATAATGTGAGGCCAAGCCTAAACAAATATGGTGAAGCTTGAATGCAAAAGTCTCCAAATTCTCATGTCCAGACTATACAATGAGATAGCACAGAAAGTCAGATACTAGGCGTCCTCCTTATCATGGATAACATGAGTTTTCTCCAACTAAGGATGTCTTTCCTCTTGTCTTTATCTAGTTTAGAAGTACTTTATCTGACCCTTTCTCGCATGTCCTTTATGGATGGTAGGACTGTACAGGGGGGGCTGGGGAGTGGTTCAAAAAAAGAAACCCTCAGGAGAGGTTTCTATTTCAAGTTTGAATGTGATTGTGCAGAAATGGCACCTTCTGCACAAGCACGTTTCCGCATAAGCATGTTCCTTGAAACTTATTCCATGGGGGAAGTTCCTTGAAACTTATTCCGTCTTCAATAATTCATAGCTGTTACTGCTGCTTCCTCGTACATTGCTAGTCTTGTTAACCCCATACACCTCTGGGAGGGTAATTTTCAGTATAGGTATCAACAGCACCCATGAGTTTCAAATAAAATGGTAAATTCGTCTTTCATTTGCAGCAGAGGTTGAAGCTCAATACAAGCTTACATCATTGTTGACATTGAAAAGAAAAGGGCAGTATAGAATTTTTATTATGGAAAATAACAGGGGGCGGGGGGAAGGAATGCAACAATACAACCTTGTCATTCCTAGGATCCGGAGTAATTACTGGCTAGACACCCACTCACTGAGCAAACATAACCTGGTTTTGGAGAGAGGGGGTGAACAGAATACTGGTGGATTTCTACTAGGTTATTTTTCAGTGGGTGCCTGACCCTGCAGGAATTCTGTGGGACCACTGGATCCTTTCTTACAGGTCACAAAACTCCTGCTCATCTTCTTGGGTTTTGTTACTTGCCCTCCCGAATGGAATTAGAACTCCCTGGAGAAAAATCACTGGCTTCCCTTCCCTTTGGCAAAAGCCAGGACACAGACAAATAATTGCACTTCATTTAGGTTTTATTAACCACCTCAGTGGTGAATTTATATGCTTATTTTTGAAGGTGTTGCTGAAGTACAATGTTTTAAGGTCAGAGGATGTTACTGTAAACAGTGTAATTTGTTGTGGCAGTAGCGCTTCCTTGCTGTGGTTTCTAAATCCCTCAGAAATAGCAAGTGAGTGAGTGAGTCCTTGTGTCAGACGATTGCCACCTGTATTATATGGATACAAGACTGGGGCTTACTGGGGATGCCACAGCAGAACTGATGTGAGGGTTTCCCTTAACACTTCTCTCACTCAACAGTGGACATGGGTCAGAGTCACGGGCTCTACTAGTTGCTGAGAACTGGTCACCTGGTTTGCTCTGTGTTGCATATGCAGGTTAGACCACCTGAGCACTGAAAGACCTTTGGTGTCTTCTGCAGTTTTCTGCATGGCTGCAAGACCATTTTCCTCCAGTGCATTGGAGATGAGCACTGGAGCAGCTCAGCTTCTGGTAATGTGTCTGGAGGGTCTGGTAGTGATGGAGCAGTGCTGGGGAGGGTGCAGCAATCCTTGCCATGTGTGAGCATGGAACAGGAGCCTCTAGCACCACGGGAAAACAAATCATACATGTTTTAATGGTACTAATCCACCAAACAATAAAGCACAGCTAGGTGTCTGCTCCCATAACGGGGTCTACAGCCTGGTATCCCCATCCTGTGTAAGGAAGACTTTGTGCCCCAGATGGGACTCTGCTAAAATCTGCTTATGGAGTGGAGAACTGCCACATGGCAGTTAGTGCAGAAAATCTGAAGAAAACCTGCATTAAAAACTCAGTCTTCCCTGGATTTAGCCACACCAGTAATGCAGACAGGCCATGGGATTCACAACCTGCTTCTAATGGCTGGAATCCAACCTCATGGGTGGTTTTTTTTTTTTTTTTTTTTTTTTTTTTTTTCCTAAGAACAAAGCAGGGATCTCTCATTTTAAAACACACAGGTGCTAAAGGCACTGCTGTGACCGTTGCCGTGTTAGCTCAGTGGTTACAATACTCATCAGACGCAGGGGACGCAGGTTGGCCTTGATTCTTTTCCTGCCTTCCCCCATCTATGCAAACACTGTCATAGCCAGTGGGCTACTGAGCTGTGCACAGTGCAAGGTGGTAGAAGCCACCCTGTGGAAGCTGTCTGGTGAGGGAGGTGAGGCCAAGAGCTTGATCCAGAGAAAAGAGAGTAAAAGAGAGCAGATGGTGCTATGAATGAGTGAGTACGACATCTGTGGAGCTGGGGAAATCCTAGTTTCAGTCTGCAAGTCAAGGACTAATTTTAGTCTATTGCCTGTTGGATGTAAAGGTTCTGGTAGATGTAAAGGTTCTGGTAGATGTAAAGGTAGAGTTTCATATCTGATATTAAAACTCTAGAAACTAAAAGAAATGGGGAACTACTATTTCAAATTAGACTTGATAGGAGAAAAAAAAAAGTCTTCATATTGAGTGTTAGAAAGGTACTTGATGGAAGAAATAAGAATTTGCAATGTGTTTTCCAGTCTAAGGAAGAGAAAGCAAAGAACACTTGTATTTTTGCTGTGGTGTTTCACGAACTTCTGTTGTTTTCTGTGGGTTTTTTGTTTTTAAATATAAGGCACTGGCTGGAAACGGGTGCTAAGCTGTCATTTTTGGGTTTCAGTTGAAGGTAGCACACATCACCTTCTACACTTTTCTTATTTCCAGAACTTACTTCAGTCCCCTTGGTTTGAATCGTGCAGTTGCAATGCCTGACTGTTCCTGCCACCAACTGCAGCTGGGACAGATAGGTGTTAATGCTATCATCAGTTAATAGTTAACCTTCTTCTGAACTCTGGCTCAGTTTTACCCATCCGGCTTACTTGGAACGCCTGCTCAGGAAAGAAGCTTGGTACGGAAATGCTATTGGAAGCCTCCATCGTCTAGAGGGTCAGACTCTGCTCTCACACAATCTCTAGAGACAGTAAGAAGACAAAAGGAAATGAATACGAACTTGAACACAAGAAGTTCCATCTAAACACGAGAAGGAACTTCTTTGCTTTGAGAGTGGCAGAGCACTGGAACAGGCTGCCTCGAGAGGTGGTGGAGTCTCCATCTCTGGAGACATTGAAAGCCACCTGGGCACGTTCCTGTGCAACCTGCTCTGGGTGGACCTGCTTTGGCAGGGGGGTTGGACTAGATGATCTGCAGAGGTCCCTTCCAACCCCATATCGTTCTCTGACTGAAGAGACCCAGAGCTAACGCAGCCCTTCCAAGTACGTAAATGTCTCAAAATGGGGCACATGTTAAACTTCACTGTGGAAGAAAGAGTTTTAAATCTGTGTTGTTTGATACGGCTGCCTGTGTTATAACTGCAAATGGTTCTGATGGTGAGAAAAGCTCAACGTAGACAGATGGGAATTTGATGTACCAGTATGTAAGAAGCCATTCAGAGGAGGACCATGAGGATGAGTCACTACCACTGGGAAGACTTAGGCAGTCCCCTGTCCTTCCTACAGCAGGATTTAGTATCTTCACCACTGTCAGGATAGAGAAACTACTCAGGTAGGAAGTTCCCTGCAACATCTGCTTCCAGGGTCACCATAAAGTTCCTGTTTCCCAGGCCAAGGTGGAGAAGCCTGAGACTTTCTATGTTAACCCCCTTGACAGTCATTCAGATGTGAACCATAAAGCACCACAGCAATGACTGGGGACTGTAAGCAACCACCAAAGCTGCCACGCTGCCTCTGTCCCTGACTCCCCAAACCCACTGTGACATGATTTGGGGATTTATTTTAAGCTATGTTTTGCAGGGTTGTTATGTAGGTTTTGGGGTTTTTTTTTTGGGGGGGGGAGCCGAGGGCTGGGGATGACGGCAAGGTTAAAACTGAGACTCAACTTTTTATGATGGGTTTGAGTGGCAGTAGAAAGGGGCATGTGCTACCATGAACACTGTGACACTTGCAGCACACTGCAGATGTACAACGCATGTGGCAGAGGCGTGCAAAAGGTTTATTATAATACAAAGGGTGTCACCTGCTGCCTGGAACCATCGCACTGCTGCATTATCTAGGTGTCTCATGAGGTGGGGAGTAGCCCTGATGAGTAAATGCTGCTTGTTTGTAAAGTGACGAGTCAGGCTAATTAGCTGTGTGGGTGGAGTATTGGTTTCAGGCTCATCAGGAGGGCGTCCTCATCCTTTCCTCAATTATATGCATCCAGCAGTGGCGCTGGGCGCAGACGTCTGTTTGTGGGCGCTGCTTCTCTAGAGCTTACGGACAGAAAAGCTGGGCTAAATGGGGCACCGAGAGAATCTTTTTTTAGCCTCTCACACTGGGACCGTGAATTGCAGCAGCGCAACTGGTACTTTTGCAGGGCGTAAGGAACGCGTCTTTCTCGCCCTGCGGGCTATGCCAGAAGAGTGGGTGTGCAGCGATGAGCAAGTCGCCGAGTTAAGCAGCAGGCCTGTGTGACTGATTTACAAATACCAGTGTTCTTTATTTACAGAGACATGTAAACAACAGAAGGTAAACAACACTGCCCAGCTTGGTCTCACAAACAGGCTGCTGCTGTTTCACTTCAGGACCTGAGGTGTTTTAGACATTTCACAGAAACTGTATCGACAGCAAACACAGGAAGGCTACCGGGTTACCTCGACTCGGGGATTTACACAAGAAGGCTACCAGGTTACCTCGACTCGGGGATTTGCACGGGAATCGCATGCACGGTGCGGCAGCGTGAGGGAATGGCATCACTCGAGGCCAGAAGAACCCACTAAGAGCTTGCCTTAAGGTCGGATGTGGTTGGAGTTAGCAGTATTTGTGAGTAGTATCACTGCAACAAGTGTGTGCTCTGACAGCGCTTTCCACCCAGGGATGTGAAAGCATTTTGCAAACAGACCACACATCTTTGTTGCGTCCATTGCAAATTGTCCCTAGTTAACATGCAAGGAAAGGGAGGGCCTTCAGACGGAGACTCTCTCAAAGCTTAGGTTTTACTGGTCTCATTTCCCCAACCTTGTTCTTTAAATATAGCACCATTCTTCCTTCTCAGAAATATATCAGGTTCTGACATTTTAGGACAAGCTTTTAAATTCCAAGTGACGCTCCAAGCACTGCAGGCAGAAGGGCAGCAGCCAGTCCCAGTTGCTACCAGAAGCTGTTTTGCTTCAATGAGACACTGCTGAAAGAGGAGCCAACTACTGTGCGGTACATTGCACCCATTCCCACGCTTTTACAAGGTTGCCCAAAACCAGAATTAAGGATCACATCCACTGCAAAAGAAAAACTATTTGAAAACAACTGTGCTGGATCTGCTGTCTTGCAAATTTAACTGCAACAGTAAGCCATACATACACTGTGTTTCACTTAGTCAAAATATTTCAAATAAGAACATTACCCTAAATTTGTAAGACAGAAAAATACCTGGTGGAGCAATTAAGAGTTCATGAAATTGGCTGCTTTGTGCCAAAGACTAAATTTCCTTATAGTTTAGCAGCAAAAAAAGAATCAGCTAGGGCTTGAATAGGATTTAATTCTCAGCTGTAAATTCACATTTTGGTTCCACACACACTTCATGGAAAAAAACCCTGCAGATGGACACTTGTTTGGTTTTTGGGTTGGGTTTTTTTTTTTTTTTTTTGTATTGCAGAGTGCTCACTGTGGCTTGAAGCCAAAACTGATTTAATTCTTTCTACCTGTTTGTAATACGAATAGCAAATTAGACAGGCTCAGCTCATACACTAGATCAAATTCAAGCATGTAAGAATTACTGCTTAAAAAAGCAGCTGGGAAGGTGGGTTTGAGCACAGTATTTAAATGCTCAGCTGCCCTTTCTTGTGCACTTTATGCTTCAAGTAGTTTTACTTCTTCTACCCTCCCGGTAAGAACCACAGTGATTCCCTATCTTCAGTTATTGTAGGAAAGGAGATGAATCACCACAACCATAAGATACACCATTTACAGCTGCTGGTACAACAGCAGGTAAAATACAGGCAGGAGGAGGCCTGTTTTTCTTAAATAGGCATTTCTGCAATCCTTTCAGTCCCCCAGGTGAAAAGGAAACTTAAGAAATTCTCCTTAAATAAAAGCTATGTACAAATTGCACACATTGCAAATGGAGCGCTGAGATCAGTTACAGAAAATAAGATGTACAGTCTTCACTGATAACATCTCTCTTGCTATAAACAGTGATAAACAGCATATGCTTTCTTCAGATGTCAGAAGCCAGCAAGACTGCAATATTATGTATACAGGGCTTGTTTGCCTTCTGCCTCCTGCGGCAGAGCCCCTCCAAACTCTGTTTTGGCTTCACGAAGCTGTGCAGTGACGTTCCTGCGCAGGGCGTCTCTCCCGCTCGGCAGATCACAGGAGAGCTGTCATTGCTGTCTGGCTTATTGGCTTTAGGCAGTCTCTGGGTGTGGAATAGCCCTCGCTGCCCAGGGCGTTGGGCTGGGGTTTCTGGTAGTCTGTGCTGTAGCTCACGGAGGTGAGAACACCGTTAACTTTGGGCTTGTCGTAGTTTGTGACACTCTGGGGTGTCTGATAGTCTCCGTTCCTTAGATCGGTCTTACACGAGCTGGAGAAGCTGCCGGCAGAAAGGGAGAGTTTCTGAGAGGAGGCGACGGGTACGTTATAGCCATTTTCAGAGGGAAGATTGTTTTCCCTTGAGATGTGCCGCTCTATGATGGGGGTGGCATATTCGGGCTCTTGGCTGGTCAGGGGCAGAGCGTACTCATGCCGGGTAGCTCTGAGGGGACAGTAATAGTGATTTTCGAACTCTGAACTCCCCCTTCTTCCTTTGTCTTCCGTGTCCATGGGTCTAAAAGTGGATCCTTTCCTTGTTACCGTCCCAGTCCCAATCATGAGAGGCTGCTGATAATCTAAAAGGAAGCATGAACTGCTCAATAAGGCAGAGATAAATTACTTGACTTAGGCATCAATAAGTATATTACGTTGAAAAATGACTCACTATATCAAACACATGGTTATCAGAGATGTGAGGAAACCTTGCCCCAGCACCGGTCCTGTAACCTCCTTCAGCGAGCAAGCACCACAGAGTGTGGCAGAAGCTCTTCCATGGAGAAGCTCCACTCTGCCTCCCCTTTCCTACTCCCTTCTTCCCTTTCTCCACATAACCACCCAAATAAATTAACATCATTTCTAAAGTATACTCAAAAGCCTGAGGAAAAAGAGATGTCAACAAGATACTAGCAACAAACTGGCCACTGCATGGAGATCCATAAACAAGAAGTTCTCCAAAGCAAATGTTCCACTTTTGAAATAATTAAAATGCCCAGAGGATTCTTAACGAGCCTGACCAAGTGCTGGCTTTATTTAAAAGGCATCTTGCAGTCGCTGACTGACAAGAAGGATGGAGTTCAGCAGAACAGCAGCCAAGAGAGTTAAGGGAAGTGTGAAATGTGCTAATCCAGCTCAGCACTGCTGTGGGTGCGCAAGGGGGGACCAGAAGCGGGGTACAGAAGCAGCACCGATACTGACAGAGGGTCACCATGACCGAGGGGGACATCAGGAACAGGGCTGGGGATGGGCAAATGGCCCAAGCAGGAGCAGGGAGTGGGGTGGAAATGCAGCCGCAAGCAGCGCGTGTTTGCAGCTCTAGCGGAGGAGGCTGATGGGTAAGAAGATCTGGACTAAAAGGTTTTTCAAAAAACCCAGTAAAACTATTATGAGAAAATTCAGCGTTCTGATTTTCTCGCTTTGGTGCTAGTGACAATCTCCAACGGATACATACGGTGGCCTGAACAGCTCTAGTAAATGACACTGCTAAAGTATCATGTTTTGACGCAGGCGTGAAGAAGTTAGCTCAGTTTCTGTTCTGGCATCGTGGTTCATCTGACATGAGCGGCGAATTCCATCCCATATGTCCTGTGAATTTTTTTGGCAGTTCCTGGCGGCTTCCCAAACTTCAGCATGTAGGGTGAAGGTGTTATGATATTTCACTAAGTAAGTGGTGCAGCTCTCCCCAGCATCGCTGTTGCCATCCTCAGCAATCTCCCTCGCTCGGGATGAAGCATCTCAACTCGCTCCCAGCTGCCTTTGAGAACTGGCAGCCGGGAATTCACAGGGGGAGTGGAATTTCAGGTAGCATCTTAACCTGGTAGGCAACCTGCATGCCCTCTGCATTTAAATGGCACATCTCTGGGGCTGTGTTCCTGTTTTTATTTCATGTTTCTTGTTTTTAAGGAGACTCTAGGTGAAACACTAAGGCTGGAGAGCTGCCTGACCAGGCTGAGAGTTCAGACTTCTACACAGGGTGGGAAGGGAAGATGGAGAGAGCAGGGGCTCCCCAGACACAGCCCGAGGAGCCAGATGACCGTGATTTGTGAGCAGCCTTTATTCACTCCCCCTCCTTCATGAAATATAGCTGCTTTATAGGCTTCTGCATATTTATATTGAAAGTTTCTGTAAAGGGTTGAAACCATCTTTGAAAGATATCCAGGGTAGTACCATATGGAATTACAGTAACCATACATTTGTTTTCTAAATGTACTTCTCTGCCAAACACATTGGAGAAATTCTAAGGAGTTTCTACGGTCTGGAGCCTGGAAACAGCAAATTAATCTTTCTGGAAGATTGTTGATCACTGATCCTATGAAATGGCGGGTCTCACTAGCCTTTCCAGACAGACTAAACTAGGCAGGGATAAGATGTGCTAAGAGGATGAATTAAAAACCCATCCCTTTGGGATGCAAATAGTACTGCTGTGGGGATTTGCTCTATCCAAACAGTGACCTGGAGCCAAGGTAGCACAGGAGAGAAGCACTGTGGCTGGTTTTTTCCATCTCTCTCATCTACTTACTTCCACTTCAGGGGGCCTTGTCTCCAAAATAGTTCAGGTACCGAGAAAGCTGCACAGGGATCTCAGCACGACTTCCAGCTGGGTGTGAAATCCCACTGCAAACCAACTAAACAAGTTTTCTACTTGCTCAGCAGCAAGGGGCATTATGTTTTGTTCCATTTCCAGAGACATTTGTGTTTAAGTAGAAATACCAAAATTAATTAGCGAAGCCAAACTATCCTATCTGAGGCACATTCCTGCAGCGCATCTACGCCTGACTGCCTTCCATGGTTACCTTCAGTGAAACTATTTCAGAGTCAGGAAATCTTCCCTGAAAGCTCCAAGAAAAGATTTCCAAAATAGTGGGCTTTTTTTCCACTGATATATTTAGCTGCTTCACTGTACATCTGGGATGAACACAGATAAATCTGTTTCTGGGCCTCAGCTTGTGTGAGAGCTGGAGCTTGTAACGTTGCTGGCGCATCCCGTTCCTGTTACCTGCTCTGCTTGCAGAGAGACATCAAGGCATCACAGGGGGAAGGAGCAACCATTACCTGCCATGTCACTGGTGACCAGATCTAGTTTTTGTGGTGTCTCCTTCTCATTATTATAGCTGATGGTAAATTCAGTCGACTGATGTCTAGTGAAGGGCTGCTTGATTTGTTTCCAACAACCTATGATAAAGAAATTGAAAAAGGAGGCTTATCGACAAGTTAAATGTTCCTAATCAGAAGCCTTATCAGAAAGTTTAATTTTTGGTGTACTCGATGCTGTTGATATATTAAAGTAGTTAAAAGGCAAGACTAAAACAAGCTGTTTGGGGAGGGGGGGAAGCTCCTTAAATTTAGTGGGTGAAAGGGAAAAAGTGAATCATCAGCTGGCATTTCCAAGTGAAAACAAAACTTTTATAGAGGTGATTCTGTGACTTACTTGGCAAGAAGTAGGTGCCTACACTGATGCCTTAACAAAGTGTATCAGTAAAATACCAGCTTTAAATCAGTTACGTATTTTGCCATTGCTTATGTGGCAAAAACAATGCTTAAAAATGTCTTTGGTTTTTTTCAGTAGACTAGTATGGCTTACATTTCCTTGATATCTGAGCTCATCAGTTAATTTGTTCTCACACCATCCTCGTGAGACAGAAAAGAGAAAATCCACCGTGTCAGGCACTTGCCTGGAGCCTGCGACAGGAGGTCTGTGGAGAGCAGGTTCAACTCCCAGCTTTCTAAGCCCCAAACCTGGTACACCAGGGCTCAGGAGCTTGATTTATGAAGCACACAAGCTACAAATGAACTGACTGAGTAAGAGGCTATCTCCAATTTCTTGGGATTTGTCCTCATTAGCAAGCGAGAAAGGGTTGTGATGTGACCTTGAAAAATCATATTAGCAAAGAGGATGTTAAGTACAAATTAATTTTCTAATGAGGGTGAGCTGCAGTGGGTAACAGCGTTCTTTTCACTGATGTCAGCACCTGCTGAGGGATGAAATTTTAGAGCTGAGCTACTGCGAGGCACTTGTCAAGAGACGTGGATTGCTTAGTGGTTGCTTTTTTTATGGAAAGCTCAGATTCAGAAGGATATTCTTCTATAGAGATGGCAGGCCAGGAAAAACAGCTAAACCCCAACTTCCAACCTGATGGCAGACCCCACATTAAAAAGTGTCATTGAGCAAAACAGAGATTCTCACTTCACTGGAGTTTTGCAGGCACCTCCTGAAGCAGAGTTCTCAAGTTGATCCCCTAGTCAGATTTTACACATGAAGTAAAATTTAGTATTGTTAGACTTTATAAATACAGTCCCAACCAGGGAGGGCAGTGAGATAGAAATATTAAAGTAATAAAAAATTATTAGCCTTTGCTGTCTTGGAGAAAGGCAGTCCCTCTGCTGCAGGGGAAAAAAAAAAAAAAGGAAAGCAGCAATTTTCTTCAAAATAGGTATTTTGGAGGAGGGAAGGAAATGGAGGGCACCTGGGAGCACTCTTACATGCTAATTTATGCGCTTTGTATAATAGATCTTTTGCTAATTGCCTTTCTCTCATAGAAACCAAATTACATTGTTTCTCAGGGCACTGTGCTAGGATGACACAAGTGGGACTATCGTTTGCTGTTTCCCTCATATGAAGTAGTGAATTAGAATGAGGAAAAGTGGATGATACTGCACAGGCATTTCATGCTTAGTTGCATAAACCCCCTTTGCCTTGGCCCAACGGACTGGACAGGACAGGAAAAAGCACATGATTCTCCACTAACCTGATTTCTGAGCACTGGATAATCCGTAAGAAAGTCCTTTGGCTTCTCGCCTGTGAGGAGAAGAAAGCATTTATAAACATCTGCACTCGCAGCACTTCAGCTTCGTGCCTTAGCTGCAGCAGAGAGAGCCTTTGTGTTTAGTGGCTGAGGACAAAGCTTCATTTTTAGTTTCTGGAGGCTGGTGTCCACTAGAACATAAAGCATACAACCCAGGGTTTCAACATTTTGTTCTTCCCCATCTATGTGCAAATTGTGAGTGCCAGTGTTCAAATTTCTCGTGTCTGGCACTCATCAATTTGATGTGTCCCTGTCCATACATGTCATTCCACGTTATGTTTTGGTGGGACTGCTCTTCTGAATTCTTTGCCTAATTTATAGACTTACTGGGAATGCAGGGCAGAGCTGGGTACTGCTAGTGAGGAAGCAACACCACCAGAGCATTGCTTATGCTTCCAAATCCCCGTCTGCTGACAGAAGCATTTCCTGGCTCTACGTCCAAATGCAGGTTCATACAAGTGGTCATCCAGCAAGAACCACAGTGAGAAGTGCTTCTCCCGGTCCTCTGACTTGTGAAACAAAGTGGCTTAGTATTAGCTGCTCACAAGCATGTGTGTACAAATCCTTACAGCAGGGCTCTGCTTTCAGCCCGCTAGGTTGGGTGCTCTAACTTAAGAGACTGGGAAGCAGAAACACCACAGGAAGGGAAGTAAAATGGTCCAGGTAAATAGCTCAAATCCTCTCCTCGCTGCATTTTTACTTGGCTTTGGTGTAGAAAGTATTCCCTCTGTGACTGCTTTACACCTCAGTATTTGTGGGTATTTGTAGGCTGAAGAGAGCAGCCAGTTACATTGGGATGTAAATTGAGGTGTGCAGATCTGATCCGGTTTACCTGCATTTTTGACTAATTAGGAGAGATGTACAATAAGAAATATAATTTACAGAGGCATGGTATGAGTCCTACTTAAAAGGAAGACAGCTGAACAGGATCAGTTTCCAGCTCCCTCGTAAAGAGGGTCTGGAAAGAGGGCACATAGTTGGATGTGCTAGCTAGGTAGCCACAAATGCCTCCTATGACAAAAGCCAGTATCTTACTTGCGTAGGGCTGCACAGATACAAATTCCAGAGAACAGGAACAGACACAGCACGATGAGGATGGGGACAATTATGGCTGTAAGCTTTAGGCCTGCATGAAAAAAAAAAACCAAAAAGGATAAAAGTTTAAAAGGCAAATTACTCTCAAGCTGGTATTTTTTGCTACAGAGAATACAGTAAAAAGCACATAATCTTGCAGGAACACTCTTGCAAGAGAGTAGAGAAAGGTAAAACTATAAAACTGCAAGACCTTTCTTCAGCCTATATGTACCTATATGGAACAGTGTTGAGATAAGAGAGTTAAAATATACTTTCTCCAGGCTGGCACTTGGCTTAGTATCTATATGCATCCTCACAAAGAGCAGTTCTTTCTTATTACACACTAGGTAACTTATAAAAAGCCACTTAAAACACCTCCGTTTTCACTTGCTTATAAAACTGCCAAATGAGGCTACAATTTTACATGCCGAGTATCTGGCTCATGCTGAACTGGCTGAAAACGCTTCAGTCAAAATAGTTCAAAGATTTCCAGGAGTGGAGCTATGGAAAAACCTGTTTAGTCCCTGTTAAATTCTAACACAACATAGTTTAGAGCAGGGATTTGAAAATTAGCAGTGGGGTGGCTCTTTTGTCAGGAATGCACCATTTGCTATTCCTACAGATGCTTACCAGGCTGTGAGAATAAGGTAGGGCACGTGCCCACAGGGTATTTACAGTTTAGCAGATGAAAACTCAGTATATTTCATTTTCAGTGAATATAGATACAATTTACACAGATGAACTGAGCTTGCTCTTGGCAAAAGCAGTGCTGTTTCAGAAGAGCTTTTTATTTATGGTGATTGTTTCTTACAGCCAGGTTTTTACAGACATTCCTGTAACTATCAGCTACCTCATGGGTAACAGAGATTGGTGTGGTGGGTCTGGTAATTCCTGCCTATGGGTCCACCAAACGGTCAGTATAAGCAACAGATTTTGTTTGTTTGCTTTTTAAGATCTAAGAAGTTAGGTCCACGATGTTAAAGGATGAAGATTGCATATTCAGGGAGAAGTATGAGAATGAAGGTCTTCTGCCTTCCTGGTGAACACAGGCACTATGAAAAAGTGTTTAATTACACAACCATGCACTACTGTGTGTTGCTTCAACCTGGGGACCTGCTCTGGGAGAAGTCATGGCTGTGTAGAGAGAAGGTAAAGTTTTTGTGAGACCACTGCCTCACATATCACGAAAACTGTAAAACAGAGGAAGAGAACAAGGAAGAGCTCCTCCAAAAAATGCTAATGAGTTACTCCCTTGAGCCACCTACCAAGCATGGCAAGTAAACCAATATGACAGGGCAACCAAAGCCTGATGTTTCACACATCAAAGAAAATAAAGGCTTTCAATCTCTTTCTGTGCCTTAAGACTAAAAGAACATATGCTCCTCCCTCTTCTCTCTGTTATTAATCTTTAAGGAAGTCTGAAGGGAAAATAAAAGTTTTGATTTGTGATTAAGGTTAAAGTTCACTCAGGCTGGGCTGAAGACATGATGCATCCTGGAGAAAGCGCAGCGCTGGGTGGTCTTACCCAAATTAGTTTCTTCCGATGGGATGGGCTCTGTAACAGTCCTGTCTTCTTTTCCAAGTGAGGTTTCTGTGCTCTGACTTGGTTTCTGCCACATTGAATGTGTAAATGAACTATTAGCTGCAAAAGAGAAGGGGGCCATCAGTGGCACTGTGGCAACACTGGGGGCTTTGGGGGACACCATGCCTGGGGAGCACTGCTTACCCCATACCTTGCATTATTCGACAACCCATCAGCTCGAGCTTCAATGCTATTCTTTGGTTCCAGGTTTGAGGGATAATTCGCACGTAACGGGCCACTATTGGAGGGATGAAATTATTGCGTACTATGTTACCAGAGTTGGAGTTGCCTTGGAACACCTGCAATGAAATACAAGCACGTATTTTACTCTGTTTTAACAATCTCTTTCAACAAAGTGCTCCTGAGATCCAACTTCAAAGATTTTCATTATCCTAAAACGAATATATCGATAATCTGGGATGTAGCCGCAAGATTTTTGGAATTGAAAGTTCTGGAAAGAAATAATAATTTCAGTTCTGACAGGAGCAGATGATCATTTTTCTGTTAGCTCGGAGAAGATTATCACTCTGTTTCAATTCCGTGTAATTTCTAGTATGTATGCTGGCATAATGCTACCATTTTTGATTTAGTAGCACTGCAGCACCAGTACTTAGGCAACAGGGGATAAAAATGTAAGAAGAAAAAAAATAAGTATTTCTAGACATTTTAGTAAAAAGGTCAGTTTTCTGTATCAAGCTGTAAGAGTGATGCGGTTGTCTCCTTTTCCTTGCACCTACACAGTATTTCCCAGCATCAGCTCAGCCCGTGTGCGGAGTATTAGTCCTTGCAAAATTAGTTCTTGGAGATGCTTCAGCATGATCTAGGACAACTTAAAAGCCCGATGAGATAAGGAAGTGAGCTCAGCACACCTCAGATAAAATAGCAGGCCACATGGGCTTCCGATGGACAGGCTTTTTTCATGCACCTTAGCGGAAACTAAGATCATATAGAATACTTTCATAGACTTGCCCAAACATAACGAGTCATTGTGGAAAACTGCAAACCTGCAAGTTTTCAATAGCCGCCTTCACAGTTCAGCCACTAATAGGTTGAGTTGTCGCTTTTGGGGCCAACACCACTTCAGCTTAACATTTAAAAAACGATGAAGCCAGATAAAGTTATGCAGTGAAACTCCTTGCCATACAAGTTTAAGAAGATTGGAACTAGTAGGATACCTCTCCACAGCTCTACCAAATTTTTAAAAACTGCCATCAGGACCAAGGACCAGGTAGAGCCTTATTCTGAGGCAACCAGAGCTCCCTAAGAAATGATGGGTGAAGGTCTGGCTTTGAACGTTGTTGGGGCTTCTGCACTGGTACAGCATTCCTAGCACCGGCAAGCGCTGAGCTGAGCTAAAGACTTGCCCAAACAGCCTGTTGTAGATGCCCTATTACACCGTGGTTTTTTGTGGTTCAGAAAGGGACACACACATACATATGCCTCCCTGTGTGTGTCTCAAAATTTCAGCAAGCCCTGGGTAACTTCTTTGTTTCGACAAGCTCGCTATCTACTCTGAGGCCATAAATTACACTGGTGAAGACAACTCAAGTCTAGACAAGTCTGAAACTCCTAATCTTTCTTGACAGTGAAAGCCTGCCCTTCAACGTCAAGGCAGTGTACGCATTATTGCTCTGTGTTTTCTTACCCCTCCCACTTCCCCTTACCTTTTCTTCATTGCTCAGGATCCCTTTGTAAGTTCTCCATTTCGAGTTGTTATTTTTGTAGTTCATTGTAAATGTCTTTACGTAAAAGTTGAAATTCAGCATTGTGGATCCAGAACCAGTGGTCTTAATCCCTTTGAACAAAACACAAAATACATTTTCATTTACTAGGTGTCTGTTTTAAAGGAACATTTTCAAAGACAAACAGAGAAGCCAAAACAATTTGGAGAACTTTGCCTTCAAAACCTTAAGTAATTTTTCAAACTGTGTTGGAACTGAGTTTAAAAGTTGGGTGAAGAATGGAAATCAGTTTTAAATTGTGAGTTTAGAGTGATGGAATTTTTAACAGAACTCAAATTAATGGCTCCATCTTTTTGATGTTATGGCCCATGTCATTAATCTGTACATGTTTAGCAGCAACTGTAATTTACATTTTTACAACTCAACAAGGCGTTGGAAACAGGCATTTCTTTCAACTGGACCACTGTTTCAAAGGCTATGATTTTAATGTTTCTTATTGATTTCAGAACTGCATCTTTAATATATCATAAGCAATTGTTTATCATCCATCCAGGCTTTACTGGTCCCTGTGTAAGTATTTTGTTCTGAGTGTAACAGCATGTTTACGGATCAGGCATACATGACAGTTGACTTCAATCCTATATCCCTATAGGAAGACCAGTGTTGTAAATAGCCATGATTATTTTTTTAAATAGGAAAAAAATATTCCTCAATGCAGAACATTTCATTAAATTTAATGAAAAAACATTGCATAAGTGCATTATTAGCTTTTTGGCTGCATTCAGTTTCTTCTCCGGCTGAAACCCCAGCTTCTAATAGCCAGACAGTGACATACCTGTTATTCTCTTCTTCTCTCCCAGGTCTATCTCCAGCCACTCACGATTGCTGCTGTGGTTAGAGGCCCATGCCAATCCTGGGACGTGAAGCCAAGCCTTGTCAGGAGACCACTGGAATAGTTGCCCAAATTCATTTGTCTCCTCCCAGTAGGAAGATGCAGTAACCTGGCTCTTGGAGAGGAACCCCTCTTCCAGACTGAGAGATTTGTTGCAGCCTAGGAGTCCCCACACAGACAGGCAGGAGTTATTTTTGTATTTAGGCTAGCAACATATGAAGACCACCCACAATAGCAAAGTCAGATGTTGCCTAATCTAGCACTAGCCTGATGCCATCCATTAGCTGTGGTGTTTGCCAGTCAATTTGTAATGGATGATCCAGTACCAGAGCGCTGCAGGCCCTCTCCTTTACCAGTTTAACTCATGACCCCTTCTACAGTCTACATCTGTTATTTTTGCCATTTTTGTTTGGGGTTTTTTTTGGTTTTTTTTTTTTAATCTGTGCAGTTTTGTCTCATTTCTGTGAGGTCTTCTTATATTTTTAAATTCTATTTTTGCAACATACTATTTATTTCCAGATTGGCATTAACTAATTTTGCTGTACAAAACTTTTCTCAGATGTTTCACTATATTGAAAGGAACACTTTACTGTAACTATTTCATGATTCTCACCTACAATTAGGGCTAAGAAAGTTACTCATTCAAGAAGGTCCTTGATACTGCTGCCAAGAGGTGATCTCATGGAGATAATAGCTGGAGGTAAGTATTACAAACTCCACCAAAGAACCCGCAAAATTTCTACACATCAAGGCTCTTCAGAGAAAACAGTGGAATAAGGTTTCAATGAAGTTAAAAATAATTCCCTGGCAGTTTCAAAGGCCTATGCATGCTCTACAGTTTTCAGTGGAATAGTAAATGATTTTATCTCAGATGACTGAAATATAATTCAAATGAACGAGCACGAACTTTTCCCCCCTCTTTGCTATGCTTTATGCAAATTAACAGCTTGACAGATTAAAGACAATTTTGCATCTTGGAAAGTCATAAACAAAAACTTGTTCTGTATCAGTGCAATGTAAATATATTTTCATTGCTCTCTATGTTTTCATTCTCTTCTTGTATAACGAAGATGGAATTCATAAACATCTGAAGAAAAACTGCATTCATTTTCTGCCGCCTAAAGTACATTAAAACAGGATTAGCTGATTGCCATTTTTCATATGCTGGCACCAGAAATGTAACAGCAGAACACTATTTCTGTGTTCATCTATGTGTGTGTGACCTATTCCTATTCTGTGTTTTTCCCTAGCTCACTTCACATCCCTTCAAATTTTTTATTCAACTTGCCAATTTAAAAAAATTGCTGTCCTAAAATATCCTTCCTAGATACAGCCTGACACTCTCCTGATTCCTTTTCTTAACTTTTACAGCAAATACTTAAATTAAAAGGTACAATTTGAATAGCTAAACATAAAGCCATTAGTCTTACCATTTGAAGTGAATATAAACCGCTTATCTGACAGCGAACCACTGTAAGGAAAGAAAAAAGGTAACTCAGCCTTTCAGGAGGAGGTCACAGGAACATCGAGGTACAGTTTGGAAATCACTGCTTATCATGCAAAATATCTCTTGCCAGACAGCTGCTTGCTTTGCAGGCTGGTTACCAACCCCAGTAAGAGCATCCTTGTGCATCTCTCACCGTGACTGAATTCTGATCAGTTTTTTAGTGGTTTTGAGCACTGGTTATGCTTTAAAGTGACTCCCCATCCCATCAGCCTGTTAATCCTGCTGCACACTTCTGCTTTTCTCCTCTGCACAAGCCCAGCACTGCTGTGGGAAAGCCTTCCCCTTCTGCTCCTCAGACCAGCCACATGAGAACATCTGAAAGAGCCAGGGACAGGAAAGATGACAGGGCCTGGAGCTACTGATTCCAGCACCAAGCTTAGGTCTCCTCACCCACAGTAGCTTAAATTAGAGCAACTTCACTGAAATCAATGACTTTCTATTAGTCAATCCAGCCTTAAGCACAGTGAAAGAGCCAATGCTCGATGGTGACCAAGTACATCACTTCTGACATTTCCTACTTGGGCTACAGGTATATCATGGCCCAGCTGAATGAAAACTACCCATTGTTTTAATTGGGGTGGGAACCAGTTCTGTTAGAACTCCCACCTACAGCTCTTTTTGCTCCATTAACAGGACCACTTCTATGCCCTGTTTTTCTTCCTCCTTCTGACTGTTTGGCTTCAGGAGAAAAGCCATTTCTTGGGGCACTCCACATAACCCTGCACAACACAGGACAAGATAAAATCACTACTGTAAGGGAAAGCTGTGCTTTCTTTGGCCTTCCATGGAGCTACTTTCTGGTAGTCCAATGAGATGCCCTTCAGGTTTCATTCCAGAAGCTCTGAACTGGCTGCCTAATAAAAATAAAAGCCTGGGTTTTAACGGGAAATTAGTTTGGCTTTCTTGAAAATCTGACCCCTTCAGATTGTCGCTCCAATTCGTTGCATGCATCACTTGCCCCTTTGGAAAAGCCTTGGCCAGCAGCGTGACTGAGCAGTAGAACAACTGCACTTAAGCGTCAAGACAGCTCCCTTTCAGGCTGCCCTTTGTTGTTGGCCAGGAAAATTTCCCCTGAGGTACCGTCTGTGGGCTCCTGGCGATGAGCATGGCTATATGTTTTGAGAGCACTGCAACGGAGGATAGGAAAGTGGTCCCATGTCAAGGTCAATAAAAACACTGCCTGTTTTTTTGTCACTGAGGGAAGACTAATGACAACAGGCAAACGAAGCCCTTTGGAGATGAGGGAGAGCACTGGGATGGAGCTGATTTATGTGGGCATGTAGGCGGTAGAGCATCTAGCAGGAGAAACTCAAGCCCTCCCTCCCACATCTTCCCCCCAGGCAATCCTCAGGGGCGATCAGATGTGCTCTGCTCGCTTCAAACCAGTTCCACATTACAGCCAAAACAATTTTTGCTTTCTTACTGAATACAAAGCAATCCATTTCGAGAGAAAAGCAGAAAATAAAAACCCATGGCGATCAGTAAAATCTACCCAAAACAGAAATCACAGCGCTTCTTGAATACTTATTTATGAGATAACGCTTTGTAATAAAAAAGTCACCCAGATCGCTTTCAAATAGAGAGCTGCAATTTTAGCAATGAAGGGAGGAAGTTAGAATTTCTAAGGTCTATAAAGCTATGAAATCAAGCTAAAATATTTCTGCTATCATTCTTCAAGTCACCAAAGAGGACAAACTAATTCAGTAAGTGGTAATTCATCAGTTTCCGAATGTGACAGGTGGCATTTGTCACATAAATTTTACTATGTCCTTTAAGAGATGGCATCGCCCCATGCTCCTCATTTTCCTGACAACCTTCAGGATCCTGCCTCAACAACAGTACCAATGGCAGGGCCGCATGGGAGACCTGTGCCAGTTGCTCTACAAAAAAATAATGCTGCTTCCCATAATAAATTTCTGTTAGAATCAAATACTTTTTTTTCCCCCAGGCTCGTTCTCAAGCAAGCTTTTTGCATGCAGTGCAGGTCAACTCCAAATCTCATCTTTCACAATTCACAGGCATGAGGTCTCTTGCATTTTCAAAGCCAAATGACATCACGTGCGCAGACGTACAGTCACGGGCCAGCTCACATGACAAAGTTAAACCCCCATGTATCTGTACTGGGGTATCCAGATTGCCTAATAAATCCAGCTGCTTGACTGTCATTATGGCCTTTGCGGGTGCAGGTCCAGGCACGGATCATGAGAACTGAAAACCTCACAGATGCCGCAGCGTAACGGGCGCAGTGAGAAATGGAGCCAGGGAGGCCCAGGTCAGCTTCTTGTGGCTGGTGAGGGGGAAGAGCCGTGACTCCGCCGTCACATTACAACGCAGATATTTAACAGCTCGATGCACTCCAGCAGCAGCTTTTGATGAGGTCCATTTCAGCTCAAGTCACTAAATAACTTAAACCTCTAATACTGAAATCCACTGTAAGTAAGATTTTAAAAACTTGAGTAAGATTTTATTTAAGGGCGTCTAAAAAGCAAAGCACTGCTGTCTAAGCACTGCACTGGCTACTCGACAGGAATCTCTTGCAGCATGTAGGTATCCTGAGGACATGGAAGCCATGCTGCTTTGGAAATACCTCTTACAAAAGCCTTTTTAAAGCATGAAACACATTGGCTTATTTTATTAGTAAATACACCGACTCTTTCTAGGAACGTTTTTTCATGTTTTGAAATAAAAGGATTTCCCTGCATCTTACAATTTCTCACTCCTGGGATAATGGGCTCACACCAGCAGTTCATCTGCTCCTGGGATTGTCCCAGCTGCTGGGAGCAGCAGAAGCATCCTGGGAAGTGCTGTGCTCACACTCCCATTTTTCTTAAAATCTGTACCATCTAGTTTACAGGCATCCATCCCAGTATGAGCCCATTTGCCTGTGGCTCCCTGTGTAATCTCTAGAAAGCGACGGTTGACTCCTTGGGGCAATTTGGCCCCTTTGAGATGTGGATCATGCTGGAGGAGTGCCTCTGTCTGTGCCCGTAGGCAGGAAAGCTAAGGGGGCTGCACGCCTCGCCTCATTGGGGTGCTCTCTCAGGGGCCTCACGTTAAATTGGCCAAAACCACTGAGCCCTGGAGGCTGGCTTCCGCTTGGAAGGACATGTTTCAGCTCTCCTTCAAGCAAATGGGAGTTTCCCTACTTGAGGTAACAGAGACAAGTTTGCATCTCTGTGAGTACTCCTATTACTCATGTGAAATATATAGGATATTTTGCGAGTAGCAACATTAAAAGGATGCTTGGCAGTTAATGTGGTGGGTTAATTATGCAAAGTGTGTTTTCCTGCCAGCACGTATACATTTGCTGTCTTACACACTTCATTTGTTGCCCACTAGCTCTTCTACTGTGAAAAAAATACAAACAAGAACCCCAGTTGCCTTCCATTTTATGTGCTACAGTCTGATTTACTCCTTCTGGGATTCTCAAGGATCACGAACATACAGATTTATGTAAATGGTTCTGTAATGTCTTCAGATAAGGCACAAAATAGTTAATTTAGGGTTTCACTAAGCTGGCATGTGTGATGGAAAGAATTTGTATTATTTATTTTATGGAGGGGCTTAGTGCCTGAGCTGAGCTCTCAGTCCTGCTTTGCTTGAGACAGTTTATATTAATTTTCTTTGTCAATTAACTTTAAAGAGAAATAGAAAAGATTTAATCTTTTCAGGCATTCTCGAAGTGGTCTACATGTTACCCAGCTTCATATACTCCAGTACCATTATATACCACAGAATCACAGAATATCAGGGATTGGAAGGGACCTTGGAAGATCATCTAGTCCAATCTCCCTGCCGGAGCAGGAACACTTAGATCAAGTCACACAGGAACACGTCCAGGAGGGTTTTGAATATCTCCAGAGAAGGAGACTCCAC
>VXBJ01005645.1:158274-207145 GCA_013400055.1 Nycticryphes semicollaris
GTGTATATATATATATATATATAAAAAATTCTATAGGAGAGGTATTAGGGGCCTAGGAATTTCAAATGTACCTGATGTAATATTCTCTAGAATTAAACTAATATTTAATGCCTTTTGTCCAGAACTACTGATCTGTTGGTCTGGTTTAGGTGGCTTAAATTAAATACATTTATTTTTGAATCACTGTCTCCAAGCAGTATTAACATCCTGCAAGATACATGGTAAACTGTCTTGTGGATATCCTTTGGCTGGCTCCTCTGGAGACTGAAGAGACTACTTTACGTGTTGTTTATTTTTTTAAATGTTAGCAATAGTTGACTGCTTTTGTCTTGTTCATAATAGCTTTGTTTTGCAAATCTGATGATCTTTACAGCATTGTCTGATTTTATGAGGTCTAGTTTACTTCTACTGTCAACCAGACTCTGGCATATTTCCTGAGATTGCTTTGTTGAATTATGTTCCTTTCTTTTTTCTACTTCCCTTAACAAGTGCTGTGCCTGGAGGACTCTCTTCTCTAACATCAGCTGGCAATGCCTACAAGCCAGTTGTTTCTGTGGTTCTTAATACTTTCTGCCTCTTCCGTAAGGTTTTTGCTTCATTTTAAAATAAATTGTTTCCCTCTTTAGCTATTGCATGTCTGGTTTGGTATGATTGTTCTGCTTTCAAATTCCTCAACTTCATTTGAAATCTGCAGTTTGACATTCACAGAGGTCTTTAAGAAACTTGGTTTAGACATCAACTCCTGGTGTCCTCTGTTCAATAGGGAATCTTCTCCCTTTTTTCTGTCTGGACTTGCACAATGAGCCACAGCTGGCGAGCAACGTGTAGCAATGATCCCATAGATCTGCCTTCTCCAGGATTATAATTTCCTAATACATTTGTTTGGGGGAAAAAAGCCACTTAAATTGTGATCCTTATATTCAATAGCCTTTTCTCAAAGAACACAATTTTGAAGTCCCTCAGTAGCTGGAGAAAGGCAGGGGATGTGATAAACATGGATTATGCTTGCTTCACTTCAGAGCCAAACTCAGCCAAGTGCAAGTCTTTCATAAACAGCTCACAAAACCAGCAAGGATCTGTTGTATGAAAACATCTGCGTTCTTGAAATTCATCTGCATCCCACATTCACACAAATGCTTCAGGGAGAGGGAGAGGGAGAGGGAGAGGGAGAGGGAGAGGGGCCTTTGCTCCAACCCTGCCATACATATGCCCAGGGATAACCAGTGTCACCCTGCAAAGACATGCCAGGAGATGAAAAGTGCTGCTCTATGTCCTTTGCAGGACGTGGGGAAGGTGGTGTTTAATACTCAGTAGATATGAGTTGACAGAGTAGTCAGGATGAGACAGCCTGGTTATTCAACATTTAACTCTGTGCAACACAGTCAGGCTGCATGGTAAGCATTTCTTGGTTCAGAAAAAACAAATATAACTTTCAGTTAGTGTTTCCAAAGGTTGCCAAAGACTGTGATAAAGGAAAGAAAAAGGCATCCAAGTAAAGTCAGGCTGGAGAAGTAATTACAATTTAAGAAGGGAGGGTCTGGGCCACCTGCACAAGCTGTAGGTCTGCCTACATGACCTCAGGTGAGATCCCCCACTTCTAACATGGCTGTGGTTTTATCCAAACCCAAAGACAGAAGCACAGCAACAGTTAGGAATTGTTAGTAAAGAACTGTAGCTGTTTGATAAAAACCACAGAAATATACACAATACGCTTTATGCAGCTAAGGGGTAAAAAGAGTTCATTTGATAAAACAAATGCAGACTTTTTTGTTGCATAAATCTTTCCAAAGCTGAAACCTCAGGATACTGCAACCACTCAGGCGAAACCCAGCTGTTAGAAGAACTTTGACTGTTAAGAAACTGCTCAACTTGATCTTCAGCAGGAACCTGTCTGGGCATTTCCCTTGATTTCCTGAAATACCAGAAACAACACTGTAATAACAAGTTTCCTTTGAGGGGTGAAAAAGAAACCTGGACACACCCTTTAGTCAAGCAAGACATTTACTACAATACTTAATAAGGGATGACTGGTTTGATGAATCCCCTCGAGTCATAATGACAGGTAGGAGGCATCCCAAGGCACTTGCTTCTTCTGCACACCCATGCACACACACGTGTGCACACTGGCTCAGCAGCCACCAGACACTCACACATCAGTAACGCTCAATTTGGCTAACAACCCTTAGTGACTCGGTGGAGAGAGGAGAAAGCATTTTCAGTAATTTTTTTATCTGTTTCACGGTAGTTACCAGCTGCAAATTATGCAAGAAGTAGTTAACAGCACTAACTCTGCAAATTATTACTAGTCACTCAGCAGATCTGACATCCACCCCAGAGGAACACATCAACCTCCTACTGACTGCAAGTGAATGGAGAAATAGGCACTTATCTCTATCTCTCCAGTCAAGACTGATGATCATCTCACAAAATTAAGGGGAAAAAAAAAAATACTAAGCCATTACTTGGGGAAAGAAAGGAAAAGAAGCAAGAAAAGAGGGTCAAAAGAGGTACAGAAGTCTGATAAAGACATGAAAAGAAGCTGACTAAAAGCAGTTCCTAATCAACTTTTAAAATGTTTGTTACACCATCATAAGTAGTTCAAGTTTTGTTCTCGAGATCTACAGGACCTGCACAGTTAATCTTGTTTTCACATATCCCTTTAACTAATTAAAAAACCAGAAGCTCTTATTCAGAGCTCAGTATTTTTAATATACTCAGATAATGCAATTAACTCGAGAAGAAAAGCATTCCAGCAAAGGTTGCGCTTTGTCTATACTGTGAGATCACACTTCATATTAATTTTTATTGTAGATTCCTTCTGTGGGACCAAAACCATGCACCCTCATAACCCCCCATTTTCATCCAGTGCAAAGCTACACCTTTGAAACGGGACATGACCACCTATTTATTTCTCCTGGAGACAACATGTGCAAAACTGTGCTAATATTTAAAGGTTTGTCAGAAAAAGGTGACTCAGTTTCAACAAAACTGCTGTTAGACTACCTTTGCTGACTGACAATTTATATTTTCACATCTAAGTCTGGATACAAAGCTAAGAAAAGGTTTGCTACAGGTTCTTTCTTCCAGCAAACGCTGAAGAAAATAGCCTACAGAGCAATAACCCAGAGATTCAGCCCCTTTACGTCTCCAGTTTCAGAGCTTCATTAAGATTATTTAATGACCATCTTTTCATTGTAATATTGGGGAAATCTACATGCAATGTCTGCCTTCACAGGTTCTTAGAAGTATCAAAGGTGAGAAGAACTATAGTGTCACGTTTGTGTCCCAGCTGAGCAGGGGGGCTTCAGCAGATGGGCATACACAGTAACACAACATGCTTTTCTAGGAAGCGATTAGATTCACAATCTATCAGTCTACAAAATTTGAGGAATGCCCTGAATTAAACAAACAAACAAAAAAACCCAACCCAAAACAAACAACTTATACGCAAGTGGTTGAATCTGTAGTCACCCACTTAGAAAATTGTAGAAAACAATGTTAAGGCTAACATAAATCAATTAATCCAGTCTTTCGTATTTAACAGCTTTCCCTTACTCTATGGAACATAAATAACCCAAACAAGGATTGAGTTATTCCCTGCTGTATTGCATGAACCCCAGATAGGTTATAACAATGAATGAATCACAGTTAAACGTAAAGACAACAAGTGAAAGAATTCTGAAAGGAAAACAATACTTTGTCATCTGAAGACTTGTTTACACTAATTTTATATTTATGCACATAATCTAGTATTTTGCCTCTGACCATTTTTCTAAGCTTCAGATACACTCCTCAATAGGCATTTGTACTCATACCAGCATTTACTCTGTTGTTTTCTGTAGAGTTGAAGAGATCAGCATGGTATTTAAAACATATTTCCCTTTGGACTTATTGTCTTATAATTGCAAACCTCTTAAATAAAGAGCCAAGGCTGCTTGACTAATTTGAAACATGAGTAATAGTCACACTGACAGCTTTCATACTTAGATTTTTATGTTTTAGTTTTTAAACCCAGGTCAAATACAGAAAACATGCAAAGATTAGTTTTTAATTGCTCAGGTGATTTCAGTGCCTGCGATATCTTTCCAGCTCTCCATCACCCTACGAAAGGATTTCGATGGCAAAGGTCAGTACCTTCTTGGCCAAGGGAAGATGTTGTCCTGTCTGTAGGTGTTCACAAAGAGGGGAGGCTTGGGAAGGGGAGATCCGAGCTCAGAAAGAGCTACCAAAAGACACTTAACAGACTGAATGGACTTTAGCAGTGCTCACTCACAGAGCTTCTTTTGCTTATGTAAACACATGTAGCACAGAGCTATAGCAAATCTATTGAAACAAGTGACTTAGAGAAGCTCTGATCTCATGTATGAATTCCTGTGCCTTTTAAAAGGCAAGAAATATCATGGATTTATGCATATAGCACTATTTCCACAGTGCTGTCTGCAAAGATTTACCTGAGTGTAGAGCAGGGACTCTGTAGGTACGGTAGTGGCAAAGTCTACAGCCAGCTGCAGAGCACAAAAGCCATTACAGATGGTATGTATAAATGCCTAAACTATAAAACTTGTTTAATCAGATAAGAGAAAAATCTGCTAATTGTGCAGTTTATTAGTGAGAATGCAAATTATATTCCACATGCATCAGACATTACCAATCAGGCCTGAAAACCGGTGTGGGAATACTTTAAAGAAAATCATTATATGGATTTGATTGCATAACACACAGGAATTCTGTGTTTACAGGCTGGATAAGTGCAGGGCTGAACTATGTGAAGATGTCTTCAGGCTAATGTGTAAGAAGCCAGAATGTCAAGCATCCAAGCTTTATTTTTCATTTCAAAAAACAATATATTGATTTATCCCTGTTTCCCAGAAAAGCCTTTGATTAGAAATGTCAAGACAACATCAATAAAAATTATTCAAAGATATGATAATGTAATAATAAACACCTATCTCCTGCTGCCAAGCACTGACAGATTGCTTCAGGTGAACACAACTCATTGCCTACAGTTCTGAAACATGGTGAACACTATAAAAAAAGCCCAGCACACATGGACAGAAACATTCCTTATGCTTCAAATCAAGCTCTATGCAAGACTTAGATATTAACGTGTCAGTGCCCACTCTTGGTGAAGGCTGTTTCAAAATGTAATACCTCCCTCATGAGAACAATAATTAACTTTACCTTCATTTGCGAGCAAGGCTTTAATACCTCCCTTGATCCCACCTGACCAGATGAGTGATAGGCCTATCATGCTCATGAATGAAAGGCAATCGTCCCTCCTTACTACTGAGATACCTTATGAGTCCTCATCTTAGGAGAGCCACAAACTTCAGTGAAGCAAGCAATGAGCTGGGTGACCTGGAACACCTACAGAGGCTCTGTATAGCTTCATCATCTTTTTCCACTAAATCCATTCTGCCTGTAAAGTCCACTACAGCACGTTCAGCCTCAGACGACTACAGGCTACAGCACACTCCCAGCAGGAAAAAAATTATGAACTGCGGAATCACAAGTTTATTCCTGCATTGTGGAACTCCTTGCAGACCTGAATTTAAATCTGACTTCTGAAAACATGCACACTGACTCAAAAATCAGTTTGACTCTTCTAGAGAAAGCAGCTCAAAAGTTCTAGCAACAACTGGTTGGGAAAACTGATTTGAGGAAGGCCTCAGGTTCTCCCTCGGGAGGATCTTGTTGTCATTATGATTGTTCTAAGTGCACAGCTGTAGCATATTTACTCACTTATCTTCCTGTGCAAATCTCTTGCAGGAGTGCAGACTGGCTGCACGGATTTAATGTCTACAAGTATTAAAGCCTGTACATTAGCAAAGGTTATCAGTGACTAGTAACTACCAATAATAAAGGTTATCTCCTCTCCCAGGCCTGAACTGCCTAAGAAATAGAGACACACAGGATCATCGACTCCAATTTCTAAGCTCGTTTCTGTCTGGTTAGTGAGACAGCTCTTCCTCTACCCCAGAATGATTCAAGGTTGATACAGACCCACGTAACTTGCTGTACTAAAGCTGTGATAGCACAGCTCTGCAGGGCTGGGGGCAGAGCTCCCGGGTGGATGTGCCAGAGCCCTCCTGGCTCCAGTGCTCCCCCCACCCCCCTAAGTATGGCAGCACCCCCAGACTTGGCAGAACAAAANGTGAGACAGCTCTTCCTCTACCCCAGAATATACAGACCCACGTAACTTGCTGTACTAATTGCTGTACTAAAGCTGTGATAGCACAGCTCTGCAGAGCTCCAGGGTGGATGTGCCAGAGCCCTCCTGGCTCCAGTGCTCCCCCCACCCCCCTAAGTATGGCAGCACCCCCAGACTTGGCAGAACAAAACATCACACACTTGAATACAGAATCATAGAATGGTTTAGGCTGGAAGGGAACTTTATGATCATCTTGTTCCAACCCCTCTTCCACTTGACCAGATTGCTCAAAGCCCCATCCAGCCTTGAACACTTACAGGGATGGGGAACCCACAATTTCTCTGGGCAACCTGTTCCAGTGCCTTGCCACCCTCATAGTGAAAAATTTCCTCACTAAAAAAGAAAAGGAGGAGAAAAAGACAAAGGCTGACATTGCTTGCATTTGGCAGAGCTGGGTTTTACACAATTTTACCAATCCATGCATCGACGGTTGCCTTATCTTTTACATACCGTGTAATGTTGAAGAGCTCTGGATGGTAAGGTAGCTGGATTCGCATTTCTGTGATTCGATATCCAGGTCTCCAATTTTTAAGATCAGGCGTTTTCCTGGAGGCACTTGGATTTTCTTTTCACAAAGAGTGTAATTTGGGTACGTCCCAGGATAGTTCTTGGATGCCAGCGTCCCGCTGTCTTGGTACATCACTGTGTGCCCACATCCATCCCCTGCAGTAGGAGAAGAAACAATGAAGAGAAACATATTCCTCAATTAAAAAAAAAAAAATCTGTAAGAAAATGCTGACCACCAAATCACATCTCATCTGCACTTTCACCTTTTAAAAAAGTATTTTGTAATACTCTACCTCAGTTATGCTGTTGTTTGAAAAGAGGTTATTAAAATAAATGCAGTCACGTTTCTCTTGTAAAGCAGTAAAGAGGAGGGCTGGAAATACTCATGAATTAAGATGTATCTGACAGTTCTGTACAAACAAAGTCTCTCTGGTTTTCTGTTTTATAGCCAAACCCTACTGAAACATTACAGATGCAATTCCATACCTAATAGGTAGGATCCTTCCTTAAATAGTTTTCTCCTAATTATCATTCTACATTTTATTTCCCTACAAAGAGCCATCAGGGAAGAGGGTAACTGACTCATACATGAAAGCACAGACATGATTTAACTATGTACTATCACGGACCTGACTCAAATCGCTTTCCTGTTTGTTTTTTTTTTTTGCTCCATTTGCACTACACAAAAAGCACAGAGGACAAGGTAAATCAGGTTAGCATGCCCGAAGATGTAAATGCTGCTGCCTCCTTGCTCAAGGGGTGAGGTTATGGGCCAACAAAGTGTTTATTGTGGAGCTGTGTAGGGGCAGGCTTGGCTTAGGAGCCTTTCCTTGGTGGAGGTATCTGAGGAGCAGCTGCAGCAGAACGCATGACAACAGGAAAATGCACATGGAAATACATGAGGGGATATGGGGACAGAGATGGAAAACAGGAAGCACCCATGGAGGGGAAGGAAACAAGTATCAGATAAGAGACCCTGACTACCAAAGGAAGCAATTTTGAGTGAGTTATTTAAAAGTGTACTAGTAAATTAAAATGTATATATTATAAAGCTTAAGCCATTTTATTATGTGGCATCTTCCAAATAATGAAACTGTTGCAAGGGTGGAACTAGTGCCATGTGGACATGCACACAACAGGCAGTCCTCAGTTTTAGGTCAGTTAGGGCATAGGCACTCTCTACATTGGAGTATCGTACAGCTACCCTTTATCATTGCAAATTTGAAATTAGTCCTAGAAGCATTAGTAGAATATAGAATTCTACAGAGCTGGGAATTCACAACGTTCACTTTAACTACCCAGAATTTTACTTTGGGGATATTTTCGTTAAAGTGTTTTGGTCTGTTGATTTTAATTACTTTCTGAATTTCCTTCCACACTCACTAGGAGGAACAAACTTTAAGATTTGATAAGATTATTTAAAGGTGAACAATGAGAAATGAAGTGTTGATAAAGAAACGTGCCATACTATGGGTTGGGGGTAAAGTGGCATGCTGTGCAAGGATAAACTCCAAGCCATCAAATTTTGACTTGCTACTACATAATTACACTGCCATTTCATTCAACTCACTCAATTGCTTTTTCACAAGCAACAGCATTTATTTTTAAGTTTTATCATTACTACTAGTTTTGTTGCTGGCTATTTAATTTTGTTGCAGGTTCATGCTTGGAATAGAGGTGAATAGGAGACATAGACCCAAAATCCTATCACCATAAAACATATTAAATATGTTTTTTCAGATCTCGCTGTTCACACACTTTAAAAAACACTTGTTCAAATTTGTTATCCAAGCTCTATGGATTTCAGAATGCACAGGAATATACTCAGTAAGAAAGGCAGACTGGCCTCTTGAGCAAATAATCTTTTTAATGAAAACTTTCTGCATCAGGACTAAAAATACAAGGAGCAATATAATACCTGAGCTATCAATTTTCTGAACCCAGAGGATGTGGAGGCAGTGTAAAATCAGACCACTTCCAGCAGGACACAGGACAACCTTGCTGCCTGTGTAGTTGCCTGCTATGTTGGAAAAAAGAACGGCCCATGGCCTTTAAATTAAACTGCATGTTTCTAACTGTAAGCACTTACTGCAGCTGGGCTGATGAAAATAAAGTAACCACAATCTGGAACTTAGTTTGCAACTTACCCTTATTGGGAAAGAAAAGGGAAAAGAAAGGGAAAAGTTACACAACCACAACAAGAAGTCATGGAGATGAACTCTTCAAAACTTCACAAGTCTTCTTCCTGCTGAGCTATATTCTGGTCTGCATCACCTTGGTACAACCCTAAAACTCTTCTCAAAAAGCTGAAAAGAGATTGCTATCATGGCAAGATCCTGACAATGGTCCAGGTCACAAAGCACTGTATTTCTGCAGAAAGCGCACAGGCAAAACTGTGCACCAGAGACCTCAGCCTGCCATCCTCCTCTGTTGAGGTTACATGAGGTCTTGTTCCCAGGGAAACTCCTTTTTTTTTTTTTTTTTAACAATCTGCCTTTGAGTCAGTGTTGAAACGTATTACCAGTAGAACATCTTTTGAACTAAGAAAGCATAAATGCTATTTTCTGGCTTTTCACTGGTAGAGCATAGACATTCAAACACTCCAGCTGATTGAGAGGCAAAAAGCAGCATCGTCCTGTACCTGTAACATCTATCCCTTGCTGTCTGTGTTCTCCCTGCCTGCCTGCCTCAAAGGAAAAGGTCATGACAAGAACCGAAGCAACGTCCAAAAAGTCAGACCAAGTCCTAGTAATTATTGCTTCTTACAGAAAAGCCTGACTGCAGCTCTAAATTTTGAGTTTCTAAGCAAGATTACCAGAGCAAAGAAAAAGCTCACACTGAAATTTGCTGGAAAATGAACACTCGGGAAGGGGTCTGAAGGTACAGAGGGAAGGTAGAATAAAGTTCGGGAACTGATAATTCATTCCAAGAGGCATTTAATGACTAAATGTAGTGAAAAACTTATGACCCCACTAAATACCATGGGCTCTGAAATGGAGGCAGATTCTAAGGAATTCAAAATTTATCCCTGATCACATTTTCAAATGAAAAATGTGAAAAATACTACCATTAGTTTTGTTCTCATCATTATTTTCCACATAAAATTTCCATTTTCAGTAGCAATGTATTGGTCAAAACCCAAATACATCGCGTTTAAAACACAACTGTTTGTTCTTATGAAAACTATGCTTTAAATACCTGATGTTGTACTCTTTTCTATAGGCACAGCTCTTCTAGCTGGTCAGTTTCATTCATTCGACTGGTCAGTTTGACACAGGATTTCTTGGTAACACTAAAATTTCACTTTGCAATACAATAGGGAGAAGTGCTTTCTATCACACCATTTGTCAAGAAGCTGGCAGCCTTGCCTCAGACATCCAGGTTCCATCACTTTTTGCTGGAGGGGAGCGAAGCAAAATATTTGAGCACAAGATATTCAGCAGCCAGAAAGTCTAAACATGCTTACGTTTAGTAAAATTTCTTCTCAGCACCAGGAGTTACTAAAAGCACATCAAACATGCTTTGTAAACCAAGTTCCCAAGGGCATTTGAGCAAAAATCAAGACTGTGGTCTCTGGATTGTGGGTGCCCACCTGTTGGCCTACATGCAGGTTGTACCAAAGATCACACAGCGCTGGAATTAAGGCTGTTTACCACAGATAAAAATAGTCTCCTATGGCAGATGATGGAAATAACTCCCCAAGACATGGGAACCACAACCGGCACCTTCTGTGCAGCAGCAGACGCACTGCTTGCACCTTGCCCGCTCTCACATGGTGCTCGCTGAGAGCAGTGTGTATGTAAAACCAAACCTGGGACCCTGCCAGAAGACACCAGTGCATGTCCCTGCAAAGAGGAGGTTTGAGGTGGTTCACAGGTACCACCACTTCCCCTCCTCAGATACATGCATGATGGATGTGCGTGGGACAAGGTGAAAGAGTATCTCCTTGCAGGTGTGCCTGACTGAGCTGGATCTGACCACAGCTGTTCATGGGCAGGAGGGCCCCCTCTAGGATTTAACCTGCCCAGGAAGGACATAGGTGATGAAATCCATGCTCATGAACAAGTTCTGGCCCCACACTGAGTTGCCTTGGACACCGTCCTTGGCAGATACTGTGGCTTTAGCAAAACAGTGGTGGTTCCAGAAGCAGCAGAGTTAGAGATCTCTGAAAATAATGCTGGTTCCTTGAGGTACCCGCCTGCCACTCAAAAATCACCTGGCTGGGTGGACTGTCTCCTCCCATCTCTTCCCAGTACACCAGCCAAGCCCTGGCCCCTTACTGCTGCACCCACCCCTTGCTCACGCACAGGACTGGATGTGCGCAGCACGTTCATCCAGGCACTCAGCACATCACCCTCTCTGTTAGGGAAGAGGCTACAGGTTTTCAACTAACTACTATAAAAAGTTTTCATGCACCTCTCACTAAACTTGTTTATCCCACCAACTGCAAAACAGTTACACAGTATGATATCAAAGTGCATTTTCAAAAGCATTGCTACGATATCCCGGCAGCAAACAGCTGCCTTTTTCATCCTTCTGATTCACCCTCACTAAGCAATTAATAACGGACTTGGACTCGCTCCAGTGCTAAATATGTGTTATACCTAGGCGTGCTCACACACAGAGCCAGCAGCTCCCTGCCCACTTCCACCCTGCTGCAGGACCCTACCAGGCACCAGCACTTCTCCCTCAGCCCCTCTGGCTACAGACTCCCACTACTCACTGCCCCTTGGCTGCCAATCTCTTCCCACCAGGACAAAGACCACCAGAGTAACCTTATTTACCTCTCTGCCTTATCTCGTCCAGTCTGACGTCTTTTTGGACGCCCACCTTCACTTCAAGGTGTGCTTTCCCTACCCCACCAGAACATCGGTGCACAGAGTCAGTGTTGGGCTGCTGACCTGTCCTTTTTCCTTCCTGCTTCTCCTTCCCTTGAGAAGAAAGGGCAGAAAATTAAGTTTGTATACCTAAATTTTGGATTCAGCCAAAAGAGTTTTCTGAAGAGCCACAGCCACAAACAGACACAGTCAAGGTGAAGAAAATGGCACTGAGTCAAGACTACAGCTTTGTGAGCTCCCATGAGGAGAAATTACATTTGTCTCATCTTCCACATTGCTTTTCCTGAAGTAATAACTCCAGCTTATTAACAGATACAATAATAACTGAGTCAAGAAGGAATTTTGTGCCCATGTTTGAAAGATTCAAGTTATGCATAAAACGAGATGAGTATCTAAAAAAGAAATCAACTCTTTCCAGGCAAATTTGTCTAGTCCCTGCTCATGTGGGATAGGAGAAAAGATTGGGGAAAAAAAAAAAGGATTTTTTTGTGCCAGATGCCATCCAAATCCACTGGTGTGGTCTGACAACACTTTAGGTTTTCGTAAGAGTTACTCTGCCTTCATTACTAACAGAATCATGCATGCTGCAAACATGAATGGGTTTGCACCTTCACTGCTTTCTGAGGTGATGGAGTAAATTCTAGAGTTAAGGACTTCATCTGTCACCTCTCTGCCGACAAACCTGGGTCAAGAGCATCAGCTCTTTGCTGTGCCATTATAATAGCAGAGAGAGACCACCACATGACCCGGACCTAAACTGGTCAGTTCTACAGAGAATGATGAAGATGTCAGGTCCCTCTGCTTTTCCTGACAATGACCACTTAACTTGGGGATTTCACAAACCACTGATTTCAGGGCAGATGCCATTTACATGAGCTGAGGAGCCCTGCATGTAAAGAAGTGTAAAAATCAACTGCAGTATTTTCGGAAGTCCAGCTTTACATTCTTCACAATATTTTGTGGAGATCAGAAAAAAACTGTTTTCAAATAGAGAAACCACTGAAAATTCGGGCAAATCTATAAAATCTGAAAAAAAAACACCCAGTGATTGCGATCTTCAACGGTCTTTAAATTAGTATTAATACCTTTTCAAGGGAAGAGGTCCCCCATTTTGCAGCATGCCCTACTGCAAAAGGAAAAATAAATAGTGTATAAACTATTTATTTGATTTGCATTTTAATTTCCTTGACTCCATTAGATTCCCAGGAAACATTTTAACACCTGGGCTGCAGCAGTTCCTCAGGACAGGCATTTTGCTGCCCAAGCAAACCAAGCAGCGTCTGCGACGAGGGCTGTGAGCAGGAAGCAAAGGTAGAGCAGCAGAAGAAACAAAGGAACATTGTGGAGTGCTGATTTCATTGCCCAAATTATTTACTTACCAACTTCAAAGGGATGCAAAAGGAGAAGGAGGTCAAACAAACCACAGCATGTTTTTCCCTCCTCTTCAAAGACATTATTTACTGTAATGTCCCTCTTAAAGTAGGAATGAGAAAGCAGCAAATGATCTCCAACTGGTTCCACGGTGGTTCCATAAATCACAAGTTCCCACCACGTGCCCAGCTGCAATTACCCCTCAGCCATTCAGGCTGTGGCTGCGGGCTGGCTTTCCTCAGGGTGTCCCCTGCTGCCAGCCTCAGGAGATGCCCTGCCTCAAACATCTAAGAAGTTATTTTAGTAACCAGTTGGATCATCATCACGTATAGAAAACATCCCTGACAACCATTCTAAGTGCCTAATCTAGCAAAGCAGCTTAGAACTGTACTCCTGTTTTTCAAAGTTAAAGCATTTATTAGTAATTGAAGGCACAGCCATATACTATTAGCCAGGGAGATCTTTACAGCTCTACAGACTTATGTAGAAGTGACTTCACTGGATTGCCATGAACAACCTGGGCAGCTTTTACTATCCCAGAAACGTCATCTTTGCAGAAGTTTGTGAAGACAAAAACCTACTGAGACCTGAGATTTTATTTAGCTACTAAAATGTCTAAAGAAAGCAGAAATCTCCTGATGAGCAACTTCTTCCATCAACAGGAAGCCCTTTTCCCCTAAAGATGGAACTTTACGCTCAGCATTCAGGTTTGCAACCTTAACAAGTGGTAGAGCGAGTCTTATTTAAACTAATACAGATGCAAACCAGAAACTCATACGCTGAAACTCCTCCAATTTCACTGTATCCATAAAGATCCGATCAATTTTGCTGCTTAATCAAATCACTTCCTGGAGAGCAACCCTCTCATCTGCATATACATGTTAGGTACTTGTGTCAGGATGAAGCCTAACACTACCTGGCTACATTTACACAAGACCTCAGTGACAAGACAATTCAGATTACCACAGAAATCACAGTGCCAAAAGGAGAGAACAGCAGCTACAGCCTGGTAGTTCCTTTCCTATGAATTATTTCTGAGGACACGGAATTAACAAATTGCTGCATTCTGCATAGAATGAGATCTTGCAACACGTAAAATTTAAATAGCATCATATAGTGCTCTTGCTTCGCTTCTACTAAATATGCAAAAAGTAACAAACTAGCTTTGCCTCTTCTTTTCAGGATCACTATCTGGTTCCATCACAATCTGTAAAAGACAGACAGTACCAGAGTACGTGTCAAAAATAAGTATGTTTTAGTCACTGCTTCCGGGACTTAGGCAGTATACCCAAATGTAGTCCTCCGGAGAAGCGAGTTTTGACACTGGAATTTGCTTTTCAGCACTCTAAATACAGCACTCTCGAGCTTGTGGGTGTGAGAAAACTTCTATGCCTTTTTAACTGCTGCAACAAAAGAGATTTGTCATTTTTAATTTATTTATTTATTCCCTGCATAGCTGCATTCAGTATTTGTCAATGCTTTACTTTTATGGATGTGGCATATTGCTGTGATTGACCACCTCAACATTTTACTAGCCTGTGCCTTTTTGGAAACAGAAACGAGAATGGAAATTCCACAGTAATCTTATACGTAGAGTCCCCTTTTTGGCAAAAGGAAGTTGAGTTTTTGATTTCTAACAAATACTTGCCTACTTTAAGATACACATCCACATTATGCACCTCAAGCACAGAGGTGCTGAGAAGGCACCGAGAAGTTCACTGCCCCAGCACTTGTAAGTGCACACTCAGAAGGAACCTTAAAGGATTGTAAATAAACGGGAAGATGGTCATGCTTCTCCACCAGCCACCCACGTAGAGTGGATTCATAGTAGCTCCACATAGAGAAGCTTCTTTACCCTGGTGAAACTTCAGTGCTGTAGACTGAAGCGGGGAACAAATATCCCACAAACAGGGGTTTCTTCCCTATCCCTCTGCCCACAGCATCCCAGCAATGTGGCAGAGATGTGGGGCCACAGCAAGAGATAGAGCCCCCTCCCATCCTGTGCTGGAGGAACATCATGCCATTTGGGCATATCCTCCGATTCTGCTGATTCGGGGCAAACATGCAGTTGGATTTCTATTAAGGGCTTTTCAGGCAAAGTAGGAAATGCTAATCTTAACCGAGAGACATATCATATATATGCAAATTGTTTGCTCTACTTTCTCCATCTGTTTTTTTCCCAGGTTTTTCTCTTCGCTATGCTTTACTGGAGATTAGCTTACAGTATATAGCACTGAATTTGGACTGTGTGGGAAACATATGCTGCAAGCTCAGGGCCAAACTTGAATATTGGGTTGCACAGGAATAGGAATATTCACAGCAGTGCTAAGGACTGACAAACCCACAGGGACAGGAAATTCAGAGACACCAGGGTAAGGAGAGGCTGAAGCAGAGCTGTTCCAGTTACAGTAGCAGGTGGGACAGAAAGATTTCAAAACAACTTTAATTTAGGTTAAAGGAAATTACTGAACATAGTAAAATGAAACCACCCCACCTCCCTTTTATTTTAATATGTAATTCCCTTGTTAGTGCAATACAATTCAGGCAAGATTGACACACAGTGATTACAGGTGGCCTTTTTTCTTGAAATCAGACTGGTCCAAACTTCCTTGAAAAATCACAATTTACCTTTTTTTTGCCTGTATGCCTAAATGGAGTATGCGATTTGTTAGTAAGAAAGGACAACAGAGAGCATGCCACTTTTCTCAAATTGTATTATGCAAACCCACCATTATCCCCAAGGTATAAATGAACAAGTATCTCAAGAGATAATTGGCTTGTGATGAAAACAATAATTGCCATTTATTAGCGTGATGCAATTTTCTGTTTTGTCTTTTGAGTCAGTCAATCTAACTTCTAGGAAGCTAGTTATTTACTGCATAGTTATTGCAATCTAACAACACGTGGTTCTTTACAAGTCAAGTAGAAATGGAAACAAAAACTAAGTAAAGTAAGATGAACATAAAAAGGGCTACATCAGGCTTCTGAGCTAGATCACTGAAAGAAAGAAATGCCTTTTTTTCAGAATTCTGCTTCAACCAGCCTGTGCGATACTCATCATCAAGGTGTTAACCTCAACGAAGCACTCACAGGCTCTGCAAACCAGAAAATTGCGTGATCCCTCTGGCTCATTGTTGTTACATATATTTGCTGTGAAAGGTATTTGAAATTTAAAAAAATAAACAAATAATTTAAGGAAAACAGCGACACCGTTACTTGTACTATACTGTTGTGGTGCTGTGTATCATCTACAGCATCACTTCCATGTCTTCTCTGACACATTAATATGTGATTGTGTAACAGGTATTATAGATGTGAAAAATAGCACAGAAGATGTTTCATGCCACCCTCTGTATACTGCTTATTCTCAAACTCCATCATTTCATTTTGTTTGACTGGATTTTCTGATTAACAGTAGTATCAAACAATCACGTTCTCAAGTTTTGAAACATGGCACAGTGGAAAGGTCTGAACAGTCTTTCCCCCTCATCTCAAGCGTGAATACCTCAAGGTGTAACTGCTCAATTTATTTTGATACAGTATTATTTTGCTTTCCACCTGAAGAACACAGGGACTGAATTTCATCTGAAAAAAAAAGTACAGGAAATGCATTTTCAGAACACAAGCATTAGCACTTGTTTAAAGCCAGTGTTTTCTCAGGTACCCGTTTTAAGGACCACAAGTTTAATTAACGCCTCTTCTGCCCGTGACATAATACTAATAGATCAGCAAGTGCTGACTCCTTCTTGGATCTGAAACTGTTAACGCTTACAGCCACCCAAGTACTCACCACATGTGGCACAAAACTTCAGATTACTGCTTATCTGCTGACATTCCGTTTTGAAGCCTTCAGCTCTGCGGCTCCCAGGCATTTCAACTTCAATTTCCCTGTTCTATGCTGACACAAGAAACATGGGATAAGACAAACCCCTGGCTTTGGGAGCAAGCTCAAACAACAGGGAGTGGAACAGCTCTGGCGTTCACTGTGGACCTTGCTGCCAAAACCTCCCAGTGGAGAGTGACCCACAGGATCCTTGGATTTATTTTACAGGTTAAATACATATTTTTCCATACCTGGAGGACAAAATGGATCTTTTTTGTTAGGAGCTCATTTTACAAACAAAGCACAGCTGACTATTAAATCAAAGCAACCCACCAACACAGAACTGGTGCGGCACCAGAGCAAAATACAAGTAGTTTTGGAGAGATGCTGTGCATCTCCCTTCTGCGCAGTTACTGCAGCTGCAACAACAAGGCTCAGGCATGTAACAAAGCCATTCTGTTTGAATGGGTGAAGAAATCCACCTATGTTTCCACTGTTTTGAGGTCTCTCCTACTACACCATGAAGAAAAGTTTTGTTTGATTTCTGACAGGACACACAGGCCTTTGTATAGCAGGAGGCATCACATCCAGAATTTCCCATGTTTTTGTAATTTGAAATAAAACAAATAAACACAATTTTTATTCAGTAGACATGAACATCTGGAAGATGACATCAACATGACTTCAACTTTAATGTCAAAGTGTTAGATTGAAATCCAATATTGTTGAACAATTTGCGGTGGAACTGCCAAAAACTTGAACATCACAGATTAAAACTGTGAAGGAAACAAGGTTTCTGCAGCAGCTGGGGAAAGAAACAACATTTTAGAGCTTTACTAAATGCCTGATGAACATTACTGTAACTACAGTAGCAGCTTGAGCCTAAATGTATGATACTACATATCAAAATGAAGATCCTGGTCTTGTAGGAGGCCTTGGGTATGAATGTCTAGCCTTGCCTTGCTTGTCTTTCCCTCTTTATTCTCCCATCCCTCTTCATAGAGCTTGAAAACACCTTTACTGAAGCTCTTTGAAGATCTACAATCGCTTGGGTTGGAAAGGACATCTGAAGGTCATCTAGTCCAACCCTCCTACAGTAAGCAGGGACATCTTCAACTAGATCAAGTTGCTCAGAGGCCAGTCCAATCTGACCTTGAATGTTTCCTGGGATGGGGCATCTACAACCTCTCCAAGTTTCACCATACACATTGTAAAAAGCTTCTTTTTTAGATCCAGTCTAAATTTACTCTTTTAGTTTAAAACCATTAGCCCTTGTCCTATCACTACAGGCCCTGGTAAAAAAAAAAACAAATCTGTCCCCAGCTCTACTGTAGGCCCTCTTTAAGTACTGAAAAGCCACTATAAGGTCTCCCTGCAGCCTCCTTTTCTCAAGACTAAACCAGCTCAACTGTCTCAGCGTGTCCTCATAGCAGAGATGCTCCAGCCCTCTGATCATCTTCATGACCCTCCTTTGGGCCCGCTCTAAAGATAGGAAAAGAGAGCATGACCTGGGCACACTTTTCCTTCCCTCTACCGACACAGAGGAGCAGCATGGAGCTGCCTCATAGGCAGCTGCTGCCACCAGACAGCAGCCCCATCCCACCAAGGAAATGAAATAATGAATAAGGATGCACTGGGACTGGACATCCCGCTCCAAGAGGATGAAAAAGTCCTGCCACCACTAAGCTAAGCATTCACCTCTTGGAAAGAAACCCCCAAAAGGCAGGTCCTGGCTCGTCAAAATAAGAGACGGGGAGAGCCAGAATGAAAGACCAAAGAGTTTCCTCCACATAATAGTCTCAGCTACCAGGGCTAATTATACAGGATCAAGAATCCTAACCATAACTACTGGCAACCCCTCTATGTGCAAGAGTCCAGCCAACCTCAAAAATGGGTCTTCAGCACTCACACAATTTTCACAGACAAAAATCAGTTTAATTAGTTCATAATTTATTCTGAAAGCAAAAATTAAGATATCTCAATACTCTTAAAACTCCTCAAACTATTATCCTTTTTTATTTAAACATCCCCGGTAGACTGTCCCAGTTGGAAATTTTCTTATCCCAGTTGTAAAGCTAATTAAACCTTTTGGGGAATTTGTGTACTTAGTCTCACGCATTACTATTAACATTTTTTATTGCAGATAGCTGGGCTCCAACACCATTCCACTGAATCCAGTCAGAAGAATTTTATTTTGATTTTGTCTGGCTTGTTTTAGTCTTAGCAGATGGTGCAAACCCAAGTGTTGATAAGTATATGCCACAGGAGAGCATCTTTTACGACACAGCCAGCCCCAAACTACAGCAATGTCTATGCTGAGGATTTCTGTGCCCGCCACCGCTCAGGACCACACTTCTTGGCATGGTGTGTTACCTCAGATGGGCTTTCAAAACCATGCTACTGCTGGTACCCAAAATGGTTTTGAGGAAGTACCTTAGGCATCTCTATACAGTAGCGTAAGCATCCTCAAATCTGGTGATTTTCAAACTAATTTTTACTGTGCCATACATGTAGCTCAAGTGGACTAAAGGTGACATGGTTTTAATAAATATAAATTATTGCACCCTTGCATATGTAAATTGACAAGTAATTTGCATAAAATGATTCAACAACCATGCATGTTACACACACATGCAGGTAACTTTCCCAAGGCATTTTTCACTCCCTCCTTTGTCAGTGAGACTCCCAGTGGCCTCCCCTAATCTCTGATTTTGTTTGAAATACGTCCCCTGAAAACCTAAAGAGAAGTACATATAAAGGACTGAGAGCTATTTATAGCAAAGTCTGTGCGACTGAAAACATTGCAGTTTTCATGTGGTGGGTACACGCATCACTTATGAACTGCAACCGAAAAACTGTTGCCTCCCTCTTTAGCAATTCTAGTCAGCATTCCCAAGGCAAGATAGAGGGAGCCAAGGAAGGAAGCAGACATAAGGACAAAATGCAAACAAACTGAAAATTTACCCATCGCTTGTATTCAGAAACTGGAGGGGGGTGGGTACACTAAAGATTCATCTCTATCTGCATTTCAAACTGCTGGAAACGGGCATGCAAAGTGGATTAGCAAAATCACACCAATATTCTTTGGTACGGGTTTTGTACAAGCCCCTGAGAACAAGCATAATCTCTCATAATAACTGCATATGCTGTTGTCACATTAAATAGCAGCCTTGCCTCAAAACGTTAAGAAGTCTACTGCCCATCAATTCTTCCAACTGAGCTCTGGGTGCAACTGTCAACAGACCCACAAATACTGCAAGCAAAGTTCATGTTCGGATGCTGATCTGCAAATCCCATGTGAACGAGTAACAGCAACAGCAAAAGCAATTACCTCTCTCTCATTTTTAATAGAGTACAATCACTCTTCTTCCTATGGCTCCCTAACAAGCCACCAACCCCCAGACCAGTCTTAAGTCCTACTGACCAGAAACGTAACAGAAAATGACTCAAAACTCTTCTCAGACTCAGATTCAATTCTGATTTAGATATTTGCTGCCCACAATTGCATGGTCCAAGGTCTTGCTCAATGAGACCAGAAGAAAAAACAGAGGATGATGAAAGGCAAAGATAATGGGTTCAGGTTTGCCTCTCTTCTGCCGTGGGTTTAAACCGCTGGGAGGAGATTTTGAGAAGAGATAGTAGGTCAGGCATGGCTGTGTGAAGCTGGCAGGCAGGGAACAAGGTATATTTTGTAGTTGTCAGCAAAGAACTGGCAACAGAAAACAAGGGAAGTTAAGATCAGTGTACAGCAGAATAAAAATGGAAAAGAACCACCTTTTATTATAAATCCCAAAGCTATTTGTTAGTCATGCACAGTCACAAATGTGTTATTTGTTCCCAGGTGAGACCTACTAAGCTTCTAAATGTTTTACTCTAAATGCTCAGGCTTTCCTATCATCATTCTGTGAACAACAAAATTCCATGTTTCATGATGTCCTCGCACAACACTCACATTTAATACATTTTCGAGAGCAGAAAAAGAGCTGACACCAGGGCTCTGCACAGTCACACTCAGATATGAGCCATGCTATGAAGTAACCAAGCCACAGCGAACAGAGGCTCTTCCTTAATTTAAAACTTAAGTGAGAGAAGAGAGACTATAACAGCAGCTTCATCCCTGTTCTGTAGCAGCCTCCAGCAAAAGCTGAAGATGAAGGCAAACTGGTCACGAAAAAAAGCAGGTTGCACAGCCAGCTCATGAGAAGCCAGAAAAATGTACTACTCTTTTTTTAAAAATGAGTATTTTTAAATCAATATATTTAAACCAACACATCTTTCCTTGAACCAGCTGGTGGAAGACACCAGTGGTGACAAGATACAGAATTAGCTGAAACTCAAGCCTGATTCGCTCTGGCACTTCTTGTGCTCCATTACAACTTTTAAATCAAGTCAAGAAGCCTGTGCAACAGGAAGTTTGTATCCACTTATCCTTATCTCCTTTCTCCATTGGTGTGACTTCAGAACACTTAGCCCCTAATTTACAGGGTAATATCGATACACAAACAAATAGAATAACTGCCCCCTGAAGAGAAAGGAAAGACAGGGGCCAAAAACCTCTTCTGCTTTCTAGACACTGGACAGGCTGTGGTGTAAATCTGAATTTGGTCTAAAGAGAACAAGGTAAAATATTCCTTTGTGTTTCTATGCTGTTGTTTTGATGGTAGAGACATAGATTCCTTTATCAGTCGATTTGGGAACACAGATGAGGCACATGATGTATACTTACTGCTTAGTGTCACTCTATGCACTAAACTCTTCCAGAAATCCCAGAAAACCTAATTCTTTCTAACTTATTCTCCAAACGACTTTCTCCTTGATGTCATCACGGGAGAGACAAACATTGGTAAAAGAGGAAACAAGTGAAAACAAAACAGGGGACTTAGGTGTTTTGGTTGTTCTTTTTTCCCCTGCACACGTGTTTTGGAGCATATAGAAGTCAGAGTCTCAAGATGTGGAAATATATTGAGGACACAACAGCAAAGCTTCAAGGGAAAAATGCTACTGTATAAAGCTGAAAAGTGTAAAGGCAGCACAACTCATACCAAATTTTCCCCTGTGGAGAACTGTATTGGGAATGTCCAGTAATAGGAAGTTAAAGGAGAAAAAGCTATAGATCAGCCAAAGTAGTTTGTACCACTACCTGGATGCAATGCTCATGCACAGCACTAGGTTTTGGAATTGGCAGCCAAGTTGGAACATTAATACAGGGGCTATTAATTTATCTGAATGTGTTGTCAAGCTCATTATGATACTTAATTTCCAGCACTATTTTACCAGTCAGCGAACACTTCTACAACGGCTGCATCATGCATAAGGTTGCAACTCCTCGGTAGAAGTCAGCTGTACTTGTAAATTACACAGGAAACTTAAGCGTGAGCTGCATAAAAACACAGAATAAGGAGAAATAGCAGCTGGGCCCTTATTTTAGCAAACGGCAGTCTCACAAAAGGGCTTGCAAGATCCCCTTGACATCCCTACGAAACTTTGTCCCGGCTCGGGTAAGGGCATTTCTCTTTCTCAACGAGGGAGCAGGAGAACAGACCAGCCTGTATCCAGCTGTGGGACAGGGGCTACCGGCCGCGGTCCAGGCCGGGGCAGAGGCGGCGCTGCCGATGGCCGAGCACCGGCCGCCGCGCCCGGGGCTCCCGCCGGGGCTGACGAGGCACCCAAGTGGCAGCGGGAACCGCCCGAGCCGCTCCCTGCCTCCCGTCTGCCACTTGCCAAAGACTTTTCTCCACTTGTTTGACTAACAGAACTAAACCAACCAACCAAAAAATAATTAATCCTAATTAACGAAAGATTGAGAAAGCCATAGTATACATTTACCGTAAGGCCGGTTACTACTTTAATCTCGCAGCTACTCAGACACGGGGATAAACCCGGCAAGGATTAACCAGGTCAACTATATACAGCCCTAAGAGCAGCTCAGGCTGCGCTCCCGCGGAGCGACGAGGCGAGGATACCCCCAGCCCCCCCACCGCTGACCCCCAGGGCGGGACAGGCCACCCCGGGGGGGAGGGGGGGGCAGAGCTGTGCACGCCGGACCCCCTTCCCTCCTGCCCCCCGCACTCACCCAGTTTTTCTGCCCGTAGCCAGAGCGGGGCTGAGGCTCCGAGCAGCAGCGACAGCAACAGCGAAGGGGCGGCCCGCGCCCCCCCGGCGGGGCCCATGGCTCTGGCTCTTGGCGGGGCGCGCAAGGCACAACTTCCCCACTTCCCTCCCGCTCCTTTCTCTTCGTTTCTTCTTCTTCCTCGCCGGGGCGGCTCCGAGGCCAGCCCGCGCTCCCGCGGAGGAAGGCGGCCACCCCCCGGCATCCTTAACCCCCGCAGGTGTTTCTGCGGAGGCGGAGAAGGGGCCGTGCGGGGCTGCCGCCGGCAGCCGGGCTGCAGCACTGTTACCTCCCGCTTCCCCAGCCCAGGGCTGGGGGTGGAGAAAGGAAACGGGAGAAAGGGAAGCGCCGCCGTTCCCATTGGGCTGCAGCGCGGGGTATCTCCTCCTCCTCCTGTCGCGGACCGAGGGGCCAGCTTGGCCCCACCGCCCTCTCTCCTCCCCTCCCCTTCGCTCCCTGGGTGCTGCTGCTCCCACCCACCGCTGCTCTGGGGGTGCTGCACCGGGGCCGGGGGGCTCCCCGCTGCGCTGCGGGCCGGGAGGTGACTCCAAACCCACTCAGCCCTGAGCATCGCCTGTGAGCGCCCGACGCTGGCAGGCCATATACATGCATATATATATACACGTACATACATACATACATATTTTTAAGCAAACGGGATTATTCCCAGGCGGCGCTCCCGCTGCTACAGCGGGAGGGGCGCGGTGGGGTCGGGGATAGGCCGTGGGGCGCCTGTGCGGGGGCGGACACTAGTGGGACCGGACGAGGCAAAGGGGAGCCTCCAGCTTCGGGAGCAGAGCTGAGACTCTGCTGGGGCTTCCAGCCCTGTAGGTTGCTCCCTGGGGTAATATCTCTGTACGAGAGTGCAAAATGCGTGTTTAATGCGTGCAGACTTTTGTACATTAAAGTTCTGCTCTGATTAATCAGAGGTTTTCGTAGAGGATGTTGTGGGCCGCTCTCTGTCTGGGTGGGACAGCCTCTGCTGCTTGACTCTGGATGGAGAAGACCTGTGGCACAGGGAGGGGGGTTGTATGTGTGTGCAGGTGCTTGGTAAGAAAACAGCTGCAGTATCAGCAGCCACAGGAGACTCACACATTAAACAGACCCCAGCGGTTGGGCTTTTAAAAGGATGCCAGAAAGCTCAGGGTAGCCTCTGTGACTCTGTACGGCCTTTTCTGGGATGGGTTGCTACGAGGTGGGTAGATTCACATTGTTGGCAGGTCAGAAATACTGTGCTGCTACGCTGAAGTGCATAATTAACTTCCATGTTCTATAAGCAACTGGTAATTGTTCAATTTTATGGTGTTTTAACGAAAGTCAAGTTTAGTAAACCTTTATTCTAATTGAGCTCATGTTCTGTAAGTGTTAATGTCTGTTTTTTAACTTTTCAGACACCATATGTGATCAGGCGTATTTTTTACCATGTACCCGGTACATTGCATTCTTGGTTTATGTATTTAACATAGGTTTTTAATAGTTGAGACTTACCCCTTCTTTGTAAAGGAGAGTTTGAAATCTAGACTAAAATGTTAGATATGGTGTAAGGCGGAGGGAGTGTTTGTTACTGCAGCAGTTTAGCAGTCAGACTAATCCTTGCTGGACCTTGCCAGTGAATGCCAGCATCCTTCTGGCTGAAGAAAGTTGTGGTGAGTCACTTGCTTCAATAATCTGAAGGCTGAGTGGTTTTTAAAGAGGAATATGTCCATGTGAATAAAAGTGGCCTGTTATTCTACTTGTCTTGTAGATCGTCAGGAACGAATCCATACAGATGGGGGTGATTGTGGAGGGGAAGGGGCAAGAAAGTCAAACTCTGCAACAGCCTCAAGACTGGATTTAAAAAGAACACAGAATTGGTAAAAATATTGTAGTTACAGAAAACAGCTTCTCCGATACGAAATACCGCTTCAAAACCTGCAAATGTAACCTAAGAGAAATGAAAATACGAGGGAGAGAAATATATAGGGCAACACAGGTGTTGCAAAACATGTATCGCTTGTGAAAGAGTTGCAGTTATTGAAAAGCAATGTAACGACATAAGAGCATACATTGTTTTATATCAGTTTCAGCGGGCAGTCAAACCCAGTTAGTCATGGATGGGTTGGTACTGGGAATTAGACTGATTTGGATTCCATCAACTGAGATCTAGAATACATTCCTTAACAATAGGCCAAGGTTTTAGTTATATTTGTTAAGGATCATGATAATAATGGCAGTAAAGTCCTGCAAATCAGCCCCAAGTAACTTTGTGGAGGCAGTATTGCAATATAATGAGCCTGGTGATCTTGGGCAATTTAACATACAAAAACCTCTGCCATGGTGCTTGCAGATAATGTTGCTCAAGCTCTCGTCAGGACTTGGTGGCTGGTAGCTGGTACAGGCAAATTAGCAGCCATGGAAGGCCAAAACCGTTGCCCGCCACGCATCTTTAGGAGGCTTGTAAGGAGGAGGAAGCTCTCTCCCACTGCTGGACATTAGAGGCTTGGCTATGCCCTCTGGGACAGATATCTAGAGACTAATTCCCTTCACAGTTACTTCTATTCCACCAATTTGTTGTAAAATGATAAGTCATTTTACTGGGGCTGTAAAATAACTGGGACTGGCATTTGTTGGTTTTTTGTTGAGTTTTTTTTAATCATTTGTTTATCTTGTTATTAGTGAAGGAGTTTAATGCACAGCAGTTTACTGTTTCAATCTTCTCACCACCCTGGGCTCAGCAAGAGCTGGTTGCTCATCCAAGGTCGCATGTTTCCCATTGCAAATGTCTGTAATGTTCAGATAGAAACTTCTTCCAGAAGGTGTTGGAAGCATGGGTTTCCTATTGACTTCGGTAGGATAATGAATAACACAATCAGTGCAGTAGTATCTCTATTATTTATTTTGCTATTAAATTCACATTACTTTATCATGCCCTCTGTTTTCAGTTTTCAGTATGCTGTAGGCAAGGAACTTACTGTCAGCCTCCAAGATTAAATAATCATTGAGATGAACGAAGTAATTTGTAGCTCTCAAGGCTGTTATTCAAGGACTTGTGTAACCCCTGCCACATCACTACACTGGTTCATGTGTACTTTTCCCAATTTCCTTTTGTAAGGAGGAGAATTAAAACCAGCTCTTAAATAAATACAGTTCTGAAGGCAAGAGCAAAAAGATTAATTCAGAAAGGAGGCATACCTTGAGCCTGACTAATAACTTTTGGGGATGTCACAAACTGGGAGCTTCACAACAAGAAAACTCCCTGGCAGACCACTTCTGACAGCTTAATGCAGCTGATTTTGGTCCCTAAACACTGACTTAATTTGAAAGAGACAGGATTCACCCAAGGGTGTAGACAAACTACATTTTAGTGTGAGCACATGCCCTTTCTTTACAGTTAAGTGTTCAAAGCGTATCAGTTTGGAGTGTTTTGTGTGTAATGCAAATAGTATTAACTGAGTCACCTACAACTAGATAATGTATCTCATCTAGTATTCATTATATGGATACCTTTACTATGCAGCCACCTGCAAATGAGAAGTTATGTTTTTACCCTGCAGATGATGTCTGGCCTCAGGATTAACAGCAAGACAGCACTTCAGGACAAAATCAGCTCAGAACAGTTTAAGAAGGTGGTTGGTGACTATGGCAGGGTTTCATTTATAGGCTTGTACAGTCTACAGCGTCATGGATTTACCTTCTTACCTATACTAGTTACATGCTGTTACATACTTGTATATCATACACACTGAAAGAGCTTCTTCTGAGCGGACCTAAATTAGCTAATGAGCCCTTGCCTGCCTCGTGTGACATTAAGCTGGTAGTTTGCCTGGAAGAAGGGGAGAGGAGGAAGGAAAAACATACTGAAGAGTTCACCTAAGCTTGCAAGCTTGACACTGTATACATACTTTCTTTTTCAAGTATCTTGTTTAGTACATTTGTTTGGGGGGCAGAGGGAGGAAGACAAACCCCTAATTTATTTACGTTTCATCTTATTGGAGCAGCCTTGCTTTTGTGTAGCTAACAGGGAAGTTCCTGTTCTTCAGAAGTTGTAAGCACTTTCTTTGCTGACTGTGTAGAGAAAGGGGGAGGAATCTAAGGCACAATGAAGTGGAGAGGACCCGAGGTCACAAATGACAAAGTGCAAGAACAATCCTAGACATTGAGAGGTATGTTAATCTCGTCATTTAGCGGAAGAATAGCTTGCAGATTGAGAGGTCTTTTAGCGGTCTTTATGCATGGGCTAGATTTTGCATTTTCATTGGTGCAAAGCAAATGGCATAATGGTATACAGGATAAAGCTGAAAACAAAATGCTCTGGTTGCTGATCTCTATGTATTCGGGTACTGTGTCCTGCCAGAAGTGTATGTGGTGGTTGTATAAAGAAATCAGAAAATGGAAAACATATAGAAAAAGCCTGACGGGTTTTCATTCAAGGCTTGTATATAATATGTGAGAAGCCTACTTTTCCAAAAACGGTTAGGCTACAGCAAAGTCAGTACTGCTGCAAGGCTGTGGCATGGTTTAGGAAGTCTAGCAAGTTCATTGAGACACACCTAAATTATTCTCTATATGTATTTAATAGAAGTGGTTTACCATGCTGTGTTTGTACTGTTGGAAGGCTAAGGCCACGGCCACGGAGCAGCCAAGGTATCTCAGCCTTATAACACCACCATCCGTTAAGGTCTGCATACCATTAAACCAGCTGGAAATGGACGGACCTCCAGAGTTCCTCTGGGCTTCTGAATATTCACCCAATTACTGCTGAAAAAACAGGTCTGTCTCCATTTGTAGCAGACTGTGGGACTGGGCTATCCTTTTCAGAGCCAGCCTTGGCGAGTCGCATGTTAGCAACCTCTGTCCTTGCTTAGGCTAAGCATCCCTCCCCAGGTGTGAAATTGCACAGGACTGAAGGAGTTAGTAAAATGACATCTCCACTTTTCAAGATAGTTCTGAGCAAGTAAGTAAGATTTAATGACCGAGTGCTTCCTTACTTCAAGGGAAACACGAGACAAAAATCAGACAGGAAAAAACCCCTTCTGATAGAAGAAACAGTTTAACTTGTGCTGACACAGGTCGCTGCCCACACCCGTGCAGATGAGCAGGAACCACAATACTGGCATTAAGCAATTACACCGTGTAGCAGAAATCCCCAGCCGGGAGAGATCATAAATATTCTTAGACCTTAAGAACACAGAAAAAGAAATTGCAGGCAATAAATTCGGGCAATAATCTCCGGGGAGAGGAAACCAAACTGCGGCAGGCATCAAGACTTAGGTCTTTTTTTCTCAGCAGCAGAGAAGGAGAGGTCTTTTCTGGGCGGGAGTGGTAGCAGGGCTCTTACCAGCGCTGGCAGGGGATGCCTGTGGGATAATTGGATGCTAAGGAGGATGTGCAGCCTCATTCACTACAATAGCAGCAGTTGGGTGTAACTCTAATGAGAGCCATACAGGGGATGAATGTGCACTTTTCATCACTTTAATTACTGTAACCTATCCAATCATGTCACCTATTATGATGTAATTATGAGATCAAGATGAAGACTAATCATTTGTCCCACTGCCACATATTTTGCAGTTTCTCACAGCTGCTTGGTAGTCTGAGGTCATAATTTGTCTTACTTTCAAGCAAAATGAAATAAAGTTGCTAATCATCTGGATTTTGAAGATAATCAACTAGAAGTGCCATGCTGCCATTGTAAATTCTGTCAAGAAATATGGGGCAGAATGTTCCTTTTCATTTTAACATATTGTTTTAGGGTTGTCTTGAAAAATATTGTGATCTAAAGATTCATGACACTCTTTGTCAAAACAGAGCCTACTATTTTATAACTGACTGGTTGGCAGCATCCTTGATCAATTTGTCAGTGACAAAGCTCTCATTGCTTTTTATAGGTGTTTTAAAGACTTTTCTTATGTCTGTAAGGTATTAGCCCTCATATATTTAGAAAAATAATAACAACTTTTCCTCCTTAATATATAACTAGTATGTAATTTTTAACTGTAGCTTTTTTTTTTTTTTTGAGGGGGAATTCACAGCTGACTTTGCATAGTCCACATTTTTTTTTCCATGCGAAACAAGTCATCTTAATCATTTACTCATGTTTATGAGACTGCATCCAAGTAGGAGCTAAGAAATTACTTGTACAAAATATGAAGCAATCTCGCGGTCACATCCAGGAATAACCAAATACGTTTGAATCACATGCCTTTTTAATAAAGACAGCAATCGGTCTAGTTATATTCTTCCAAAAAAGGTGTGGAGTAATGGAGGGTGGATACAAGTAAGCTGAGTTTACCCATTTCTAATAGAGTGAGTGTGGCACATACTCTCATGTACACTAGAGAGGGCAGTTTACATACTGTTTGATTGATCACTATACAAGTAATAGTTTAGAGAGCTGAAAGCAAATACAAGTGTGAGCTGAGTGACTGCCTGATTAAAGAGAAATCACCTGAGAAATCACAGGAGATCTAGCCCTTCTTCCTAATTTCAACTGTTTATGCCATGTTGCAGTTTTCTTGAAAGGTTTGATACGAACATAGGCAGAAAGCCTCAGGGGTTAAAAAGTAAGTCCAGAGATGGCCTTCTTTCTCTTCAGTTGATTTCTTTGAGAAGGGTGGGAATCATGCTTATTAATTCAGTAATTAGCGATGTGTGGGACTGTTCTCCCTCCCCACTCCCTGTGCTCTCACTGGGCCCTATGGAAGTCTGTGCTCCTCAGGAACATCACAGTAGTAATCCAGTTATGCATAGTGGAAGCATAGGTCATAAATCTGCAATAATCATTATGTGGGGAGAAAAAGCTTCTTGTGCAACTTTTCCACATAGCACTGGGGCACTACACCAATAAATTACAAGGTCAAATTCTTGTAATTCATAACTGTCACAGCTGTGGATTACAACTGTATATATAGTTTGAGGGTTCGCTGTCAATTTCTTTTAAGGGCAGGCTATTTATTAAATGCAAAAAACTGATCAAATGTCATCTGTCTTTGCAAAGACCTTTGGGCCTTTTAAAATAGTTAAAAAAATATGGGCTTGAGTTTGAATTTTTTCTCATATATTATTCACAATATTAAATGTATTATTGTGCCTGTGTATGAAATAAAAAAAAGTCAGAACCTACCTTAGGTTCCTTATAAAAAATAACTGGATAACAGAAAGTAAACATAGCAGGTTGGTGAACACTCAAATCAGTTTTAATTCATTCCCCACAACATAATAAATGATAAATAATTGGGAATTTTTATCACTGAAAGTTAGATTTCTGTGGACAGTATAATTTCCTGAATATTCCTTCCAAAAATAAGAACTTTTTACATCCTTCTGTCTGCTTCTTTTCATTAAAGATACTGTATCCTTATTTATGCTAGACATGCGTACTGGTAGTTGTTACTGGTCCTGAGGTTCACAAATGATCCTAAAGGCCTTTTTCAAAATGTGATAGATGTAGTTGAGACCTAATTTGGTCTGCCTCTTAGACTTAAATTTAGCCTATATTTATTTTTTTCCTCTGCATCCAGTATGGCATTTGTCAACCAAAACTGGATGTCATTTATCCTTCTTCCCTTGAGCATGGTGGTGTTTCTGGTGCAGGGTGGTAGGGTCTATCTGACTGTCCATGTGGTTTCAGCCCAGGAATTCACCTCCTGTGGGCTGCTCACCTGCGCTGATGGCTGGCATTAGGGCTTTCCCCAGGTGAGCAGCTCTGCTGACTAATTTTCATTTCTAGCTCTTGCTGCCTGGGCATGTTGAGTTCCTATTCTAAAGACTCTGCAATAGGTGTATTCTCTTACCTGTTTCATACACATTGGTCCACAGCGGCTTAAAAAGTTTGAGTGAATGCAGCTGCCTTCATCTGAAGACATTCCTCCAGTGGATGAAGAGTGCTGAGCTACTAGAAGCAAAAAAAATCTTTACTGGAATGACCACCCCTGGTAGAAGCTGTGTGTGACCAAGGTCCCTGCAACAATCCCTGCTGCCTGGCCACAGTTCCTTGTGTGCCCAAAGAAACAGGAAGTTTCACAGAGGAGACGCTATGGGGTGGCTCAGATTAGTGAGTCATGAAAGGGTGCAGGATGCACACCCAGAATCACAAATGGTGAGCACGGTTCTGGTGCAGTCAGCCACAGATAAGTCTGTGCTGGTGGCTGCTCAAACCAGGGCAAATCTACCCCTGGTAATAATTACCTGGTATAGTTCTGTAGTGGAAACACATATGTCTTATCTCTCGAGAGGACCCGAGTACCTGCAGCTTCTGACTCTCTCACAGCATGCTGCTTATCCAGGAATTATGAGGAGTCAGCACCTTTTCAGGGGTTACCATAAACTTTTAGGCTTGGGCTTCTGCTGTCTACATTTGAATACTGTACCATTTATGCATTTTTAGGTATTTGACCTACAGCTTCAAAAAAGATTAGCATGCTATATTAATCAGTCATCAAAATTCACAATAGCACTGTTGAATTGTTTTCTGACTGACTTTGTAGCTTTATTCTCATGGCATTATCTGGTTCCTTTCCCACACTCCCACTAGAATGCCCTCATTACTAGGGATTTAGATGGTCAAATATCCTGTGTCATAGTATCCACTCCTATCCACTTCAAGGTGGTGAATAATGACTTCTCAATTTTCCAGTTCAACCACTTCTGAGCAGAAGCAGGGAGCCTGGCTGCTCTTCAGCTTCCTCTCGGTTATAAACCACTGTTGGAGCACATGTAGGTCATCCCACATTGGTTTCCTCTGGTTGCAGAGGCTGACAATGGAGGACCATGAACCTTCACTTACTTCCTCGCATCTTAAACCCAGTATTTTTTCTTGATATGCCTTGTTCTACATTAGTGTCCTGGGGATTTTTTTTGTTGTTGTTTTGGTCTGTGGAATTACATTCATGTAATAAAATAGCAAACATTGACGCAAAAGAGACAAAACCAGTATGACAGAGATAGCACAGTCAGAAAATAGTGATAAAGTTTGCAGACAGCCGTTCCACCAAGCGAAGGCTAACTTGTTGCTACACAGGAGAAATATTTATAGCCGTTTTGTTTTACTGGCATTATAGAAATACTCATATAGACAATTTCTCATATATATTGTCTTTATCTGAGAACCATGTGCAAAAAAGCAGTAAACTATTTTGATTGGCACAGGGACATTAAAGTGCATGTGCTTGGGCATTCCTTCTGGGCCTGGAAACTTTGCCAAAGGAAGCATTACTACTTAGCAGGCCTGCTGGGGCAGCCTCAGCCTCCAACCTAGTTCTTGGGCCTAATCTAAAGCACCTTGAAGTTATCTGGGGGGCCTGTGTTAACAGCAGCATGAGTGCTCCTTGGGGCCTATACTTTCCAGGTTCTGATGGATCTTGCTGCAGTGTTTCAAGGTACTGCTGTACCCATAACTCTCAGCTCAACTCCTGCAGCTTGCAGAGCAGAAGAGAGCATGTGCCTGCACCTCAGATGTTCAACCTTCACCTAAATTGCTATTAAGATGGCTATCCACCAGAACGCTGGACTGTGAACATGGATGTCTGGTTGAAGAATATGGTATTTTCTGCTGTGGATTATTGCAAAAGGGCACATTAGCCTGTTTCACACCTTCTCTGGTGTGTAATTTAGTCCATATCCCAAACATTGCTGGAAAAGAAAAAAATACAGAAGCATCTTCTCACAAATAGTTATTACAGTATCCTTTATTTTAAAATAAGTAATTATGATACATCTGTTTTGATCTAGACTTTTTCTCTCTAGTGCAATCCTTTCTTCTTTGAGCTCCACTGACTCCTCAGCATCAGAAGAGGTGTCTGCGTGCATATGCTTGTGTTTGTGCATGTAAGTAATACCGAAAAAATAATATACTTTTCATAAGCCAATTTATATCTTTAATCTTGGGAGCATAAACATAGGAACCAGTATGACACCTCTTGTTTAAAGCTTCTCCTCTCTTATCCTGCTTTACCTTAAGGTACTATTTGTCATTACAGCTCAAGCAGGTCATTGTTTTGCAAATCTTTTGGGAGTCCAGATGTGCTCACAATTAAAGGCCAACTCTTATTATTTGTATTATCATAATGCTGAGAGAGGTCACTGCTCTATTGTGCAAGATCACATTCAAACACATCATGAGCAGCAGACCCTGCTCCCCAGGCTTCTCTCTGTTAAGGGACAATGATGTATCCTCAGACCTAAATTTAGTTAACAATAGCAGCTGTTAGAGTGGAGGTTCAGACCAGCTGGGTAAGGGGTCCCTTTCTTGGCCTTACTTCCCCTCTTCCTGATGCTCACCTGATGTTGTGTTGAGCCAATTCAACTCGCTGAGCCATCAGAACAGTTTTTGTTGGCAACAAGGTGAATGGCTTTCTGCTGTATCAGGGACCTGAACTAGTTCACCAGAGCTGGTGTAAGGGGGAATGACCACCCTCCTGGGGCAGGGGAAACTGAGGTCTGGGAACTTGATGGGAGGAAAAGGGGAGTTAAAATGTTAGGGCTGCTCTGTCTCACAGAGCAATAAATCCTCTCAGCCTTGATGTGTGCCCTTACTGTTAGTGTTCAGGTGTATTTCTGTGTGCTCACTCCACTCTTTGCTCGGGTATCTGCCTGACTTCTCAGTGAAGAAAACTTTCTCGGGAAGGAAGTTTCCCTCAGCTGTCAGGAAACTTCCTCAGCCAAGGAAAAGGAAAAGCTGTTCTGACACCCAAACAACTGCTTTGCTGTAGATCTGACACTGTATCAGTGCCAGCATGAGGGGCAGCGTGCACACAGCTGGGGGCAGATAACACAGGCTGGTTTAAAGCATCGCAATTAATTTAAAATCAATACATATAAATACAGGTTACTGCTGTTGAGGTCAATGGAGATGTCAGGCGTGGTTCTGTGGCCTAAACAGAAGCACTTCCTGCCTTTTGAGATGCTTGAACAATCTCCCAGCCTCCCAGCTGCTGGTTCAGAAAGACAGGGGTCTCCAATTGCTTTGGGGTGACATCTGCCTGTTCAGGCCATGAGGGGGCCCTGGCTGTCCCTGCCCAGCCCCAGCTTGTCCTCATCCCCAGGAAGGTGCTTGATGCTGGGGGCTGGGGCTGCCCCAGTGCCCCTGTCTGCCCCGCTCCTGGCTGTGGGTGGGACAGGTCCTGCCTGGTGGGCCTTAACATGGAGGAACCCTGGCTGTGGTGCCAGATGCCATCAGCCCTGGGTGAACCTCTGACTTCTGAAATACCCTAAAACAGCAGCAATATCACCAGTCAGTGACCTGTGTTTAGGCAATGTGACCAAGCCCCAGGCATCCCCAGAGCCAGGGAGAAGGGACACAATCATGGGGCTCAGCACTGGCCACCTCTTGGCAGGGCTTGATCTGAATTTGGAGGGTGTGGAGGCATGCTCAGGCCTTCCCCTTCACCCAGCAGGGTGACAAGTGCCTCCTGAGGAAAGGCCACTTCTTAATCATGGCAGCTGTTTCTACCCCAAAGGGGTTTAAAACCCTTAGAAATCAAAATCTGGCTGGGTTGCCTGTGGTGTTGGCACATGTTAGTGAGTTGAGAAAAAACGTTGGCTTTCCCACTGCATTTACCTTTTCAGCTGTTAACACAGGTGGAAATGATGTGCTGGGTTACCACCCCTGGGATTTCTCATGTCAGTAGTTTCAGCTAACCATGGTCTTTCTAGGGGATGTTTCCCTGTCCCTCAAACAAGAAGGGATCAGATGTATCTGAGTTTGCTTGTTGGAAGCTCAAAAACATTTTAGAGAACTTTTTAAAAGTGATTGGGTTTTGTTTTTTTTTTTTTGTACTATGAGAGGCTTTGCCATTGCTTGTGTAGGGAAAGGGAACTACTTATTTCTGTGGACCAGTGGCAGTGCCTGTACCCAGGGGCACTGATCAGCTGAGGAGAGGAGGACAGCAACTTTTGGGTGAGGGAAACAAACTCTAGATATTTACTGAAAGGTTAGTGAGCAGTGCATCCAAACAACGCTCCAGCAACACACTTGCACAAGCAGGTGATTGGAACGGTCAAATGCAGCCCCTGCTAACTCCTGCCCCACACTGTGGGCACTGTTACTTATCCAGCTGTCACAATCTCCATGCAGATGGGCTCTCTTTTGGATTGCTGGATGAGCAATTTCTTTTTTATGAAACTACTGGGAGATTAAATGTTCAGGTATTTTGGAATACCATGGAAACCAGGAGGTGTTAGAGGTAAAGCCTTTTATGGGAGATGTTTATGCAGGCTAAGCTGTTCTGAAGATCTCTACAAAGATTATGTAATCTACTGCTTCTGCTCCTTTTGTCTTTTTCTCCTAATCTTGGCTTTATATTTTCTTATACACTGATCTACATACGTCGCTCCCTCTGCAGTATACAATCTTCTTTCCTTCTGTTCCTCTCTAAAAACCATTGCAAATATTTTCCATGCAGTCCTTTTCAGACATGCTGCATCAGGCCATTTTACATTTACACTGTTGCCCTGTCTGCTACTTGTGTATGTTAAAATCTAGTTTTCTTCAATTTTCAGACTGCACATTTGATTAGTAACAATGAGAAGATACTTAATAGGTAATGCAGTTGAACAAATGACTAAAGAGCTTTGCAAATACCTTGCCAACCTATCCTCTTTAAAGCAATACAAAAAGCAGCGCAAGCTTTATCTACTTAACAGCAAGGTTTTTATTGTTACTTTGTTCTAGCTCTCTTTCTCCCCTGATGTCATATAGGATGATTACACAAATGTAGCCCAAATATAACCTCTTTTAAAATTTCTTTTTATTATTTTAGAATTTAATTTCTTAGCAGCATATTTATAAGGTCCTTGTTACCCTCTAGCATTCCTTGTATTTTCTGTCCTGGCCTAGCTTTCACATCTCTTGCTATTGTTAGTCTCCACAGCTCAAATTAACTTAGTCTGAAATTCATCATTGTACATCGTTTAATGAGACATTTCTCCAGTCATCATTACAGCAGATCAATAGAAACAAATCCCTGTCTCCTGACTGGTTTAGCTAAGTATCTCATGCATGACTGTCTTTCCAATTTGATCCAGTTTAACAGTCTGTTTCTCCCCCCTCCCCGACCCCACTTCTCTAATCTGCAGAGTTAGATATAAATCTTGAGCCAGACTCCAGGGGGTTTCTCTTGTACGGTCTTCCCTCTGTTCGTGCAAAGCTCGCCCTGACTGACTGCTGCTGCTATTGCCAGACAAACAGCTGCCTTAGCAGTTGCACTAACAAATAAAAGGGGAGGGAGGCAGGGGCAGGAGAGGGAAGCTTTTTGCCCGTGGGGTCCTTGTTCATTTACTTTACTGAGAAATTCGAAAGCTAATGAGGGACCATTGCTGGAGGGAAAATGAGAATAATCTGTGGTGTTTGGAAAAGAGTGAAAATCTGTCAGCACTAGTGAGTGCTTCACATCAGCATATCTTTTCAAGGCTACTCCCACAAGACAAAGGGGTTAGAAACTGATAAGTAAAAACTGAGATTTTCCTTTTCATTGTTCTGCTCTGTAGGCCGTCTGGGAGATTGCCCGTCTCTCTCACCTCTCCCAATTCCACCACCCCCCGCCAAGAGAGGACTCATGAATGCGGTCAAACTTTAAGGAATTTTCAGTGCTATGTAACTGGACACAGACAGTCCAGATTAGACACAGGCAGTTGGAGCCTTTGGGTGTCCCCTTTGGCCATCCCCTTTTCTGTTTTTGTGGTCCTTCAGTTGCTGTTGTGCACATTGGTTTTGTGAAACTACTTATAGATGTTCAAATGGTGGTGCATGGCCGAGTATTTAATTCCATGAGACTTTAGATGCCTGACTCACATGTGGGAGCAGATTAAAATTAAATTGCTGGAGTATTATCTTAAGCCGTTCAGCCTACCTTTTTGGTGGAAGTTGCTGTCACTGGGGCAGGGATGATGGCTTGACTCCTGGACTGGGTCATCCAGGAGCTGCCCTGAAATTTGACAGCTTTTTCTCTGGAGTGTGAAGATAACCTGCAGTTGGCATTAGTATAATATGTTAATGTGCTGGGCTGTAACCTTTGGCAGCCCAGGAAATGCTTTCCAACTGACCCCTCTGGTGATAGGGGTAACAGCTTTTATCTGTGCACTGGGTTGTATGGCAGGGGAGGCTGTCATCCCACTTTGAGTCAATGATTTCAGTCTTCTGCTGTGAGTGCATTGGAGTCCTAAAACTCTGTGTTTTAGATCATTGCTCTGCTTATATGATACCGTTCATATGTGCATGTGCACAATCATGTGAATGCCCACATACAGGAAAAATTTTCCTTTAATGATCGTGATAATTCCAGGTGTAAAGAAGATGTTACTTGCTTTGCTGGCAGTAATAATGTGCATGTTTCTCCTCAAGATATAATAGCCCCTGTTCATTACTATAAGGCCTGATCTTTCACCTTTTTCTCTATTTCTATTGCTCTCAAAGGAGTTTGAAAGACGAATCCACAGTTTGGCAAGTGCTCTGATAGATACTGCTGTTCAAGTAGGGAATTGTAGAGAGTCTGCTTTTCTCTGTTACTCACTACACTGCTATTTCTCTCCTCTTTCACAGTCTTCTCTCTTACAGATCCTCTCCCTGTACTGGACTTTGGGATGAAAGAAGTTACATTCTGTAAGTAGATCTACCATATAAAAGGCAAGGTCTATAAATGGTCTCAAGGAGAGTTTGGATCCCTAGTTCTGTGCCAGGATACAGTTTTGTGGAAGAGGTGCCCTTAAAAATAGTGCATACCCCATCACTTATAGATTATCCTTTTAACATACAAATTCTTCATTTAAAATTCAGTTTCTGAAGCCCACGTGTACTAATTTCCTGAAGAATTCTTGAAATCTAGGTGAAAAATCCAAAGGCTTAGGTGACTGCTAGTATTTGTTTGGACAGTGTGTTAGAAGGGACATAAAGAAGGAAGGAAACAGTTCAGTGCTTTTTTTTCCTTTGAAGGGCCTAGTTTACGGCATGTTACAGTGACACCTTGTGGAAAACAGTGTTGGAAGTCTAAGAAAAATTTCTGTGTCATAAAACAAGGTGTTCTTTTGAATAATATCTTTAACGTTATTTTTTTATTATTTTATTTGCTACCTATATTGCAGTAATGGTTCGAGGCCATTTGTGCAATGCATGCATGTCCTAAACATGTATGAATGTGCAAATTCTCACTTACAGGTACTACCAGCATCAGAAAATACAAATCTTTCCAGTTCTAAAGAAATGGTTAGTTGCATGTATTTTGATAGAGCCAAATGACAACATTTTTATGTGGCTGCTGATTTCTTCAGGCTTTCAGATGCCTGTCCCACCTTTCAGATGCCATCTTGATTGAATTCCTAACGGAGGAATGTTCCCTCCTCCCCTTCCACTGCTCCTCCCTGTAGAACCCCAAACAAGACCCATCCTAATAAGACATCCTGTAACAGGACACATCCCAACAGTAAATTGCTTCCTAAAAAAACCCCAAAACAAAATCCCAAGGTGTTGAATTGTTAAATGCAATTACAATTAATTTCTTTTTTTTTTTAAGTTTGAACTTGAACATATTTGTTTGCCTGGGCTACATCTCAGCTAGTAATTTAAAGCCATGCCAGGCAGCATTCATAATCCTGAGTAACCACACAGATCTGTTTGAGTTGTTCCTAGCTGGTTTTGGTTCAGCACTAGCCCAAGTAATACACAGGAACAATTTGGGACTTAGTAAGATCTATGAGCCATTCCTCATAGGTGCTTCAGTTGTGGCCATACTCTTCTGGAGTGTTTTTGAAGCGTGGATGTGAGTTATCCTATGAAACCTGCTAGTATATGGGCATGTGTACATTTAATTTACTGGTACGGACCTGGGGAGCAAATCCTGATGATCCTAAATCTCCTGAAGATCTATCCAAAGCACAAAATGCTTTGCCTCAGGAAGAAATTGTAGCCTACAGCTGCCTGTCACTAGACTCCTTTTGAGTTGTGCTGCTCATGTGAGCTCTGATGAAGCTTCTTCAGCTGAGATGAGCTGGATTAGCAAGAACTACTAGTTAAGCAGTCAGACTAAAACGGCTTATTTTGGCTGGAGCCAAGGAGTTCCCTTTTGAGCAGCTTTGCTGGTGGGCTGCAGGGGTGCTAGCATCCTTCTAGAGTGAAATAGTGACAAGTAAATGGGGCAGTAACTCCCCCTCACCTGTGTAGCTGAAAGCCCTTAGCTGAAAGCTGAGATTGCCTTGGATGAGTCTTTTCTAGGAGTTCCTTTAAGTAGTGGTGAAGAAGCTGGGGTAATGAACAAGGAAGCCCCCAGATGCTTCCCAGGATAAGAGGAAGGAAACAAAAGGAAGGAGCCCAGTCTACAAAGCCTTTCCTTCCTCTGACCACCTTCTAGCCACACGTTTGGCAATATCCATTGGCTTTCTCCAGCCCAACTTATCCTTTGCTCCTGCCTCAGTGCTTTTAGCTCCTTTAACCTACCATGCACGGGTGCAGCAGCACATGGGGCTGTGCTGCAGCCTGAGTCAGAAAAAAAAGCATGAGGTTAATACTAACCAACTCATTTCTGTTATTGCTGGGATAGTGTTAACCAGATTCTCATCCTGGTTTACCGCATGACTGCAAGAATGCTTGCTTGGCAAGTGAGTGGGGCTTGAGAAGGTGAAGGAACGTTTAGGTGTGGTAGGAAAGTAGGGGCCCTCTTTAAACAGCAATGACAGAATGTGTCAGCCTAAACTGATCATAAAGATCTTTTATTATTTATAAAATAGCAAGTTTTATTTGTAATGCATAATACACATGCATCAAAAAATTACATAGCATTTGTTTGTATATACATACATGTATATATTTAAGCTGGTTCAATTTCCTATTGCTGTTCACAGAATGACTCTGGGATAGCTCTGTGATACAAGAGAGATGTGCCACAGACTGAGAGCTGGCTGTATCTTAAGCTTGAATTTCCACTGACGTCTTTAATGTGAATCTCCATCTTTATGTAGGACTCTTTTAAATGTAATTTTAAATCAGATACATGATTTATCCCTCAGCTTCAATTTTCTTCCGTGACATAGACACAAACCTGTTAGTACAATTGTGCCAACTCATGTACAAAGTCTCTAGCAGAATGGCTCTGGTTAGTTTGCTTACATGTTGCGTGAGAAGGAGGCACATAGGGGTCTGCTTTGAGTGGTACTTGGGCATGGAAAAGGAACATTCGTAAATGGTCATTAAAATAGAGAATTAATTAACATTTTTCTACTAACTGAAACGAACTGTAGTGTTCTAACAAGGTTATTCATCATCAGAAATTTTCTTAGTTGTGTCCACTTCAAAATATGTAGAAAAATCTTAATCATAATAGAAATGAAGATTAGGCCAGTTTTCTCTCACTCTTTCCCTGTTTCTGTGTTGCTTGGAGCACCTGATTAAAAGCATTGCACTTAGTTTCCTCTTTACGTTAATGATGTTTATCTAAGGAGATATGCTGATTTTCATTGGTCAGCTCTTTTGTTTCAGTGGTTTAATAAGAAACTATGAAATAGATGTTGTGCAATTTCAAGACAAGTGCTCCAGGAAACTGAAGGAACGGAAAGTAAACAAGGATTTAAAAAATATTTAATAAACTGAAATGCAGAAATTTCACCGTCGCGTCTCCGTCACCTAGACTAAAAGGAGTTCATATGGCCAGGTCAAGGAAAGAATCAGACTGCCAGATGAAATCATTTAAGTTATGAGGAACACTTGCTTGTGGGATCTCCCGCTAAACAGGCTTGCTGCTTTTTACTGTGTATGGATTTCTGCAGTGTGCGGTACTTTCTCAAAAAATTGTCAAAACTTATGTACAAGTAACCTGGTAAGTTTTGAAAACCTGTACTTAATCTTTTGAAACATAGATGCTTATTAGCACTGTAAGAATTTTCTGTTACATATTATCTTTTAAAAAATTATTTTAAAGAATGTATCTGAATGAAAGCAGAGTTTGAGAACTAATGTTTAACATTTGAATTTGTGGAACCTGGTAAAGAAGAAATCCTGTTAACCTGATTGCATGGGTTTTTGTTTTGTACTTTATATACTTATGTTCTGACAGCTCCTGAAATTACTGTAAATGCTTAAGAACCTGGAGAGTGGAGGAGAGAAACCTTTGCTCTTTCAGTTTATTCACTTTACGTACCCGTTTGTCTATTCTATGACTTTTGTTACATGAACCTAGGAAAACTGTAAATTCACAAGAAATTGGCTGGGAATCCGTAGCTTGCACAATTACCCTGAATTGGTTTCAGATCCTTTAAAGTCACCTATGCTATAAATTGTGGATATTTCTTTAAGTATTAAAGTAAGTGGTTAGATCCTTAATCTTACACTTTCTTAGTGTTCCTTTGAGTAGTCAACTGGAATTTATTATTTTTCCTTCTACTGATGCACGACAAAGATAAGCAAACCCTCTCAAATCCAAACAACAATTCTGCATTAGGCTTTCAGGAGTTACCTCCTGGTTTCTATTTGCCTGAAATGTTGATGTTATTTAGAAGACCATGTAGCTTTGCTCTGTAAAAAGGACATTTTGTGCCTGGGGGCTAACCGTGGAAAACTTCTGCAGAGGACTATCACCTGATCCACTTTATTTCATACATTTGCCTAACAGCTCCTTTACAACTACTTCTAACTTGCACCAGTGAAAGAGTTAATTGCCTTCCCTGATAGAAGCCTATCATGCAATGATAAGTTTAATAGGGATCTTTTGATTTAAGTTTAAATTTATTCAGAATAAGAAATAAGTTGCTCTTTCTTTTAGCTTTGAAAGACAGGAAAATCGCATTCATGTTCAGTGAATGTATTGTGTAAGGGATTCAGATGAGAAAAATATAATCTTGGAGCCCAGGACCCGTAAATCTTAATTTTTGCCTCCTGTCTATTTATTGTGTTCACATTTGCTTTGTGAGTCCTTTTATTCTTACTATTGTCACGGTGTGCCTCGTGTGCTGAAAATTTCTTCCTGAGAGTTGTTTTATTAAGGGTGCCCTGACCTGTTTGCAGGACAAAACTTAAGACTTCATTTACACTTCACATACGGTGACTGGTTTTGCACACTTGGAATGAAGTGAAAAAATAGGCACCTTAGCTCAAGATCACTTTTGGCAGGAGAAGAAGGGTGGTCACCATATGGCCATGTAAAACTCCTTCAAAAGGAGGCCAGACAAAAGGCATTTAGCCTGAAAGAAAGACTTTTTGCTCACAAGACGTCAAAGCCCCTTAGCTTTGTCATTTATGCCCAACATATTTATGAAATATTTGTTATTGACTTGGTGAACCAGAATCAGGGGATGAGAGCCAAATTCCTACCTGGGAGAATTTAATTAACACCAACTGATTCTGCCAATGCTTTTGCTTGATGATACTCTGAAATTAGTCTCAAGTGAGAAACTACTGGTGTGTCGACAAATTTATTCAAATGAGGAAACCCTGGTCAAAGAAAATTTGTTTTACCAGAAACAAATGCTTTAATATATTTTAATCAAAGAATTTTTGGGAAACATTTTCACTCATTGTAAAAATGTATGTATTTCTCTTATAGGAAGGAGAATTTGGAATTACTGACTTTTGCAATGTTAGTGACATCACTGGAGCAGTGAGTAATGGCTTACTTTGTTAATTACTAATATGCTATGTTACTGCTATTGGAATAAGTGGCTCCAATGATTACATTGTCAAAGACTTCAGGTAAATGTGCACAGTTGCTTGACTGGCAGAAGTCATTAGCTTGTGTGCTTAGTTTTGGCTCAAATTATTAAAGACACAGCTGTCTTTCTTGTTTAAAGAAAATGTGTAGAGGGTGTAAACCTCTGCTGTGAGTCATGGTCACATCTTGATCTACAAAGTTCACAACTGTTCATTTTTGAGAAAATGAGTTGAAAGTAGTGTTCCTTCCAAAATGAGAATCACTAAGACTGTTTTATTCAGCTACCTTTGTACAGTTAAATAGTGTATTTTATTTTCTCAATTATTTGATGGGAAAAAATGTAAAATTACCATTGTTGAAAATTTAGAGTTCTGTAGGAACTCAAAGGACTGTATCTATTGTGGGAGGCTCTTTAGCTTAAAATGAGCTTTCCGTAGGAGCATTCTTGCATGGAATTTGGCTGGTGTTCTCCTAGTTCAGATTTCAAATGCAGTTCAAGCTTGTGCTTATACATATTCTTTGAAAAGCGATGGAGAAATCAGGCATCAATATTTTCCATGGAGATTAGTGGGAAGCAGCCTGGTAACTAGCGATAGGCTGGGTCATTTATGATACTGGGACTATAAAAGGCTGTGTTGTCATGACAATACATAGTAAGGTTGACTCACCTATTTAGGTTACTGTGTATCTTTGCTCAGTGTTATCAAGTTTTACTATTTTTTTCATGAGTCTTTGCAATGCTCAATATCAGTCTCCTGCTTCCAAAGTTGTTCCTTTTCAGCTTCCCTTTAGAAACAAAAATGTACATGACCATCACGAAGTGGATGGGAAAGAATAAACAAGAAGAGTCCAACAAAAAATCCAAGCACATAACATTTATTACATCTTTGAAAACTCATGCTTTTAAAGCCAATGCCTTTCCTCTTGGAGAGGGGGGTGCTTGTACTGAATGTCTTTCTGCAGTGGTGCATACTACATACTGTTACTTCTCCACAGAGAAGTGATAAAATAAAACTGGGAGAGAGGGAGCACTGGCCACACACATCGTGGCTGGCTGGGTGACTCTTTTCTAGAGCAAGACTGACCATGGACTGTCTTAGCCAGGTCTCCTTCTGCCCCTGGAGCTGTGCATCAGCCCTTTCCCAAGGCCTGTGTAAAGCTGAGCCCTCTCCCCAGGTGATAGAGCCTGCTCAGGTGTCCTTAGTCCTTTTAGTGCTCTCAATACCTGTGAGGGTGTCAAAGTCCTTACCAGACCTGAACAGGTGGTTGAACATCTACTGTTTTGCACAAGCAGTCTCTAAGAATGATTTTCTTCTTTTTCTTCTGCCCTATATTTGGTTTTACATTAAGAAGGGCACTAGACAACTCCATTAGTAGTATCTGAGCACCTATAATCTTTGATATATTTACTATTTTTGCTATGGAGTTTAAGTACTGTAAATACATAAATACTAGGGCACAAAGGGGTTAAGTGACTTGGTCACACAGAATGTTTTACTGCAGCTGGAAATGGAACTATTTTTTCTCATCCTTAGTGCTAGAGTATGCCTTCTCTTTAAAAAAGTGCTTTCAAAGTCCTTTTTAAAGCCACTGTCTGTCTTTGCAGTGTACACAGGGATGTCAGTTTTGGAATGCAACGGTGCAAATCAATTGTCCACTGAAATGTGTGAGTATTGCCTTATGTTTGGTGCTATGGTTTTTATTTCCAGTCCATCAAGTGCCTTATCCAGTGGCAGATGTGGAAAACCTAACCGGAGCAGTGTAGTTATGAAAAGATGTAATGTCCATATTTTCTCTGAGTACATTTATAAATTCCCTTTTAGGAAGCTAATAATTCTTGCCATGGGAGTTACCTGTAATATCAAAAGTTTTCACTGAGTTTCTCAAAATGTGGGAACATTTTACACTACATTAAACTCAATCACTCATCCAGATTTTCAGAAAATGGGAAAGGAATAGTGCTTTGCAGGATTTTACTCTACTGGGGCCTGTCTCAGAGTTGTATGCAGATTTAAATGAAGCATGTGCTCTTTACTAGATTGATTTTTTTTTTTTTTTGCTTTTACTAAACCAGATTGTTAAGCCTTGACTGGGACAAATGGCATCATAGTTTTTAAACTGCTCTTTTTTCTGTACCTCTTGAACACCTGAAGCTCATTCATTCTTGGCATCGTTTTAATGTTGACTTTCTGGTTTTTCAAGTGTGGGGTTTCCTTCTTTCATTATTTGCCAGTGATAAGGTTTTGTAGTGTACTTTCACTGTAAGAAAGACCTAATCAATTGATATTATCTGTTTGAAACGCTCTGTGGTTATATTTATCTAATCTCACATTTTATTAATTTGCTTCTTGGCAGAACAAGACATACACCAGAGCATGTGAGGTAAGTTAAATACTATCAAATCATAAAAATATAAATCATTATTTCAGTGATTACTATGTCCATGTAATGCTAAGAAATACCATGTAGATACACAAATTTATCAATCCAGGCCTAATTGTTTTGTGCTTCTTAAAGCTGAAGAATGAGTAAAGTACCCAAATCTTTTTTTAATAGCATAATGGCTAAAGATGAGTTTGCGTTAAAAATTGCCATGTAGCAAAGAATATTGCTTTAGAGAAAGCAGACTAATCACACCAGTATGGAATGCAGTACAGACCTATTTAAACTAGGCTTTCACTGGAGTCTTTTTCTATCCATTTTTTCATTAACTGCATCAAAGATGAATCAGAGAGAATGCTTATTAAGGGCTGGTATGACACCGGCTTGGCAAGAAGTAGAAAAAAGGATTGGGAAATAGAAGACGAGACCCACTCTTGACTGGGTAGTGAGTCCAAATGAAGTAAAATGCAATTCAGCAAAGGGCACATGTCATCCTTTAGAAAGAGATCTCAAATGAGGAGTGCTTGGTCTGTGCTGTAGATGGACTGGCATTTACAGCCGTAAGTATGAGGGGAAAAAAGTGCTGCTAAAGAGACAGTGCCTTTCTGGGGCCCTTTTAGCATGAACATAGAGATGAGAATGGGATGAGATGATTGCAGGATTGTGTTGCCTGCTGAGGCCTCAGTATGAAGGTTGTACCCAGATCAGGGCAACATACTTCAAGCAGGCAGTGGAGGAGTTGGAGGGAATCCCAAGTAGGACACAAACTCATTGGCAAGCTGGAACTTTGATTGAAAGGGTTGATTTTTTTAATGCTTTTTAATCTGTGAAAGTATGACCACGACAAAGGTTTACGAATATGCACTCCAAAACCATCATTTAGCAGGAACAGTCCAAGAAGTAACCAACTTACTTTTGTAGAAACATAGAATTAGTGTCAGTGGGGTTTTTTAATGTGTTTTTGGGTTTTTTTTGTTGCTTGTCTAGCCACCCAATATGCCAGTTAAATTCACTAACTCTGCAAGGGCTTCTCTGGGATTATTTTTGTGCTGGATCAACTGGTTGACTTGACTGCCCACATGGTCGGGCAAGCACCAGGTCACTGCCTGCAGAGGATCAGGTCATGGCAGTCCATAGGGGAAAGAAAGGGGAGTCAGAGTGCAACTTTTCCTTTGGTGTTGGCTCAGCTCTGTCCTCAGACTATATCTTGAAACTGAAATCTGGTAGTATTACTCTTTTTGGGTATTATCTCTCACCTATGAACAGAAGAGTGACACTGAACTCCATGGGAATATTAATAAGAAAAGGCAGCAGAATCTAGGTCAAACAGGGGTAGTTCTGGTAGCTCAAGTATATATGAGGATTTCTTGCGTTCGGGCAGAGCAGATGGCAAATTTCCCTCAAAATTTCTAAGGCTCAGAGCTTTAGTAATCCTCTTACCTCAAGTGAAAATTGGATTTATGGTTCAGACAAAAATCAGAAGAAAGAAAAACATGACAAAATCCAAATGGTCACAATTTTCCGTGTTAAATAGAAGGCACTATGAATCAGCATGTAATCTGGGGACAGTATTCTCTACAAGCTAAACAAATCTAGGTTGTAAATGAAAGCTTCAGTGTACTTTTGATAAATGATGCCTGCTAATACCCAGATCTTTGCCTGCTCACCGTCACAATAATTCACTTGGAAGTATTTTATTTCTCTGAATATGAAAACATTGGAAAAAAGTTTTTAAGTGCTTGCACTTGACATTGAATGCCTAGATGTGAGATAATATATGTAGGAATATACTGCTAAGCAAGATTTAAAATGTCTCAGCTGCAACTGTGTTGTCTGAAATAACATGCCTTATCAGTTTCCATGGGGTGCTGGAAGTGTATATCCTAGAGTGACAGGAAGAGCAATTAAAACAATTTGCTCACTTAACATAATGAATTGCTCCTGAATGATCTAAAGGTTAATTACCACTTGAAAGGTGTGTATGTTTGCTGTATGAAGCAAACTTCAGGATTTTATAGGTTGAATGAACTTGCAGAATAAAATGAGCTGAAATAAAATGCCGGCCTAGAAAAACCCAAACCATCATTTCTCAAAAGTTTTGACTTTGCAGGAGACTCAGTCTTACGTTTGATTTTTAAGCTACCTCTTCTTAAGTTCTCTAACTATACAGTAGGGTAACAATGTATCTGTGTTCCCTAACTAAACTGAAAACTCTGGGAGGTTTCTGTTCTTAGGATGTGAATGTGGAAAACTCACTGCCCTGGGGTATTCGTTATGTTTGCAGCTTGTAGACATGACTATACCAGAAGGAGTAACTACTAATAAGGAAGTGCGAATTAGGCATGGCTGTTCTTACAAACTACTAATTTCAACTATTTTGAAAATTCACTGTAACTATGAATGTGCCTGGAATTCACTGGATTACTTCCAGTGAATGTGCCTCATTCATAGGAAATACGTGAAGTGGGAAAGAGTGAAACCCAACATGTGGAACATATCATTTTTACAAGTTAAACACCATTACTTCCTAACTTCATGGTTGTTACTGAAGTCTAGCTCCAACTTTAATGTTGCCCCCTATTTGTGCTTTCCACAAAGTGACAGCCTCTAAGGAGGAAAATCCTAATTCAGTGCCCAGTGAAATGACGGAAAGGCGCTCGGGAAGCTCCATGGAGTGAGATTGTGGAATTGCTGTTTTTTAGAATGAATGTAATGATTTCCACAGGATTTGTATGTATTTAAAATGTGTCTTCATAATTCTAGGTGGAAGTTTACCTTTACACAAAACTAACCAATAAGTTTTGTATCCTATACAGACAGTTTCCTGTAAGTTTGGCTGTAGCCTTGCAGAGGATGCATATGGAGTTGAAGTGCAGAGTAAGTCTGAATAACAGTCCTGTGTCCAGTTCACAGTCTGTCAAATTCAGTTTTAATATTATAGACTTGTTCAACCATCTGGATTTCTTTGAAAAAATAGGAATGTCTTGAGTGTTTTTATTCACCAGAAAATCACCATTCCTCTTTTTTCTTTTAATACATTGAAGTTAATTCTACCTAATAGTAAAGCTATTTTCCTTCATTTCATGGACATAAGACTTTTTAAATAAAATCTGAACTGTTTAAGATGATAATTTGTCAAGTGCCTGTCCTTGACCTGCCTGCTACCTTGAAATAATTGCAAAAAAATCTTGCAACTTGCATGGGCCAATACAATGCTGTTGAAATAGGCTTCCTGAAAATCTCATCAGAAGTCTCTCATAAGTCCTCTAGGTTTCTCTTCACCAAATTTTACTAAGTACCTGTAACTAAAAGTACATTTACCCAAGCACAGAATTTTAGTCACATTTGCTTGCATTGAGCTTAGCCCAGTTCAGGCTTACTTATCAAACTGAATTTAAAATGTCATGTGATATATTCAGCAGCATTTTCAATGTATTTTTTCCTTTTTTTTTTTTTTTTTCCCCTGTGTTTTTATTAGCTTCACAGCTTTCAGGTGTGTAGGGTAATAGGCTTTTACCCTTAAGGCCCAGAAATTGCCATGAAAGGGTTCTTTCTTACTGTTGTATTGTATTTTCCCCTCAGACTACTTGAACAAGCCTACAGCACCATTTGCCGCTACCATAGGAAGCCACAATATCACATTAGGGTGGAAGCCAGCAAACATCTCTGGGGTAAAGTATATTATCCAGTGGAAGTTCAATCAGCTCCCTGGAGACTGGAGGTACACAGAGGTAAAGAAGAATACTTCCTTTTACTTTGCAAGGAAATAGGCTATTGGTTTGATTTATAAGCCAGCCCTATTTCACAGAGGGAAAAAAAAAGGCAATTTATTAATAGACTGCAATCATAACAAAAACCACGTGAGGAATGAAAGTAACAGCTAGATTTTGAAACAGAAGTAGTTGCAATTTACTACTAATTGGTTCATTTATCTTCTTCTACTGGGTGGCTAAAATTGGTAAAACATTTTAGGATTCTTAGTGTACTTACAGGGCACTGGTTGTGTTTGTTGTCTCTGCTCTTCAA
>VXBJ01005645.1:207219-275499 GCA_013400055.1 Nycticryphes semicollaris
ATATATGTTATATATATATACATATATATAAAATAAAAATACAAAACCACGAGCAACACAGAGAAACTGAGAAGCAGACAATTATTCTCCATTTCCTCCAACACAGGAACTAGGGACCTTGATGGAAACTAGCAGGTACCAGATTCAAAATCAGCAAATGGAGGTATTTCCTCACAAAATGTTTAGTGAAAACACTTAGTTGCTTCCTGGTACATGTAGATACTAAATTACTAAATTTAAAGTGTTAAGTGTTACGATTTAAAATTATTAAAATTACTAAACGGCATTCAAAAAATGACTGGAAAAATTATTGGAAGGAAAAACTGGGTCCTACTAAATGCAAACTAAATGCAAACATTGCCATTGTTTCATGATGAGCCATGCTTGTAAAATGTCAAGACAGGGTATTCAGGAGAAATATTACTGTATGCTTTCTTTTTTATATACCTTTCCCTGAAGATATTTTTTGTTTCTTGTCAAAGACACAATACTTGGCTAGATGGACCTTTGCTCTGACTCAGTATGCTTATACTCATATTATGTTCTTTTGCGTCAGCTGTACACTTGTTATCTTGCCATCATTGGATTAATTTATAGAGCATGGCAAGTTGGGGCCACAAATCAAAGGTAAAGATAATTTGCTAAGCAGGAAGTTCTTCTGAATTAATCACTGATGAAATAATGGGGAACAATGACTTCAGACCATAAATATTTCAAGTAACTAGGAGCTTTGGATTTTAAACCTGTAGCATATGTACAAACAGTTTAAAATACATTGCCCATAATACATAATTATTATAGATTTTTTACCTTATTTTTCAAATGCATTATTATATTGCATCCATCCTCCCATGCATCCACTCATTGCTCCGATTTGGTAGCATGTTCTGAAGAAACAAGAAGAGAAAAAGTTCTGAAAGTAGTGAAAATAATTCTCTGAATTTCCTCTTATTTAAGGTTGTAACCTGCACTTGTGTCCTGAAATACATGTATTGTTGTATGAGACCCCTTTTGCTCTGGTAACACTCTCTTTAGTAACTGCAAATGGGGGAAGAAAAAAAGAGATTGTGTTTGTGCATTGACCTAGGTAGTATCTGAAACTTCATATACAGTCAAAGACCTTCGAGCCTTCACAGAGTATGTGTTTCGAGTAGTTTGGATCATCACATCTCAACTGCAGCTCCATTCTCCACCGAGCCCCAGTTACCGAACGCAGGCTTTTGGAGGTAATGAATCACACTATTAATCACATCTTCCGGGACAGTATCAGAAATATTTTGTTTTCCCTGTTGTTTCTTTCACGGAAAACATGGATGCTTAATCTTCAGAATGATGAGTGTGTTGCCTGCTCGGTAGCTGCAGAAGGACAAACTAAAATACTGCAGGCTTTTTTGTTTGAACTAGAAGCTTCAGGGTGCTGCTTCCTGCTTTTAGTTTTGAAAGCATGCACAGAAAACTACATGGTCAAAATTGTGAGGGCACATTGGATACTTTTATGTACAATTATGCACATTAACTTTTTGGGTGAAATCTTCCTGGACACTAAAAAAAGGTTAACCATTGCTCAAATTTTATGCTGTCCCTAACAATATTTATCAGTATAAATGAATTAACAGATATGAAAACTAAAAATGTACCTAAAAAAAGGAAAACAATTAACATCTTAAATGCCACTCCAGAGTCACTTATTTCTGTCTCTTGCAGCTCCTGCGACAGCTCCTGTCATTAAAGATATTCAGAGTTCAAGTCCAAACACTGTTGAAGTTAGTTGGTCTCCACCACTTTTTCCCAATGGATTGATTGTTGGGTATAACTTGCTCCTGACCAGTGAGAATCACAAACTGCTGAAAGCCTCAAGAGGACATAGCTTTCAGTTCTACCCCACCTTCCCAAACAACACTTACAGGTACAAAAAGATAAGATAACCTTGTGTGCTGTAATGCTTCTTGCTCGGATAGTAGAGGGTATGACTGAGTACCACTTCTGCACAGTTACACTGTTTAATTATGTTCTTGCCAAAAGCAAGGGTGCCTTCCTTGGGATAATGAAGTTATTCCAGGTGAAGTGGCTGCTTCCATGGAAACCAGATGGGGAAGAAGGAAAAGCAATTTGAGATAGGGCCAGTGGGTTGCATTTTCTTAGCTGCTGGTTTTTATTTTTTAAGCTTGTATGGCATCTTTTCAGTATATTCAAGGAATGACAGAGCAGTCAACTCTAGTTATTTAAGCGTCTGGAAAAATGTCTTAATTTTTTATTAATTACAAAGGCCTGCATTCTCCTTGCACTAGTAAATACAGATCTTCCTTGGAAATGAAACTGAGTTGCTCTTCTGACTCTGAGGCCTCATTTTGAATTTTAATTTAGAAGATTCTGTTGTCCCACCTTTGAGGAATTTGGATTCTGGTTGGTTTTATTTTTATTAGAAATTTCCCAGAGTATTATGTTTAAATGGGCATTTGCTGAAAGTCAAGCACTTCTGTAGCAGTTACCCTACTTGATAAAATGTTTCTCCAGCAATTTTTCAGAAGAAACCTGCAAACCAAACCCTGTCTCTCTTTACTGTAGGTTCAGTATTGTGGCAGTTAATGAGGCTGGTGCTGGACCCCCTGCTGAAGCCAATATCACAACCCCAGAATCCAAAGGTACAAGAGTAGCAGAGACCTTATCACTCTCTGTTCTTGGGGACAAAGTCACGTGCAGTGGGCTGCCGTGTACCTGGCAGAAGAGAATAATATTTAGACTATAAACAGTGCATGACAAGGAGTTGTACACTGAGGAGGCAATTTGCTTCTTTATCTGTAGACATTATTGGGCTACACAGCATGTTAATAGCCTGAAATGTTGGCAGGCCCAAACAAATTTGGCCCCAGTTATATTACAGATGAAAAACACCTCAGCAGTCCAAAGCAGTGACTGAGAGGATGTACTTTCCTTTTCTAGATAGGATTTTAACAGCGACAAAGGTGTTTCTTCCAATAATATTAAATACGTAATAGAAAACTGTTATGTCAAAACATCTTCAGTGTCTGATGCCAAATATGTGAAATAATGTATATTTTTGTTGCTCTTTCAGAACTGTATTTATTTTACTATACTAACTAATTAATAATGAAAGTAATGATATACTATAGGTATTACTCAAAGAATTGCCAGAAAAAGGTAAGTATTGAGATAGACAACAAGTGAGAAGGAAATCAATGTTACCAAAAGGTATCGTTAGAAAAGAAAACAAAAGACGCTCCGCTCCTCCTGAAGAAATCCAATTGTCAAACACCTGGAAACTCTTCAACTCTAGCAAACTCTTTAAGTCTGTCTCTGAATCACCAGCCTTCTGCTACTGGTGGGCAAAACTGAGCTTTTAGCTTCTCTAGTCTAGAGTTTTTTAAAATAGCACTGGTATGTCCTTATCTGGAGACTCCACAGAGGTTTGCTGACCCTGAGCTGTTACATTTCTGCCATTTATAAAGCGTCCACACTGGTATATCCGACTGTGTTCATTAAGTCAAGCTAATTACGAACCAATTGATTTAAGGCAGAAATCAGGCAAACAACATTAACCCCCCCAAAAACCAACTGCCTGGAGGTGTGGAACTCGAACCATCACACCTCCCCTTACTAGTCACTACTTAAAACTTCAGTTGATTCCCGTGAATTGCACTGGAACACACTTTTTCTCTGTGCTAATATGAACAGAGGCAACCTTTTCTCATGTATCACTGTCAGAAATAATGCTATAGCATCAAGTACTGAGCTGTGTAGATATAAGCCCTGAGAAGAGTCAGGGAAAGAATTTGATCTCTGGGCTAGAGTGCAACAAGTGTCACTGGAAAAGAGATAAGGAAGTGCTATTGGCCTCTCAAAATCTGCTCTGGAGAGGTCATTACTGAAATAACTTGCTGTGTGTGCATCATGAGAAATGCACAAAGCTCAATCTATGCAGATTATCTAGAAGTGAATTGAGACAGCATTTGATCACAGTTTTGTGATACTCCTCATATGAGGAGGTGATAACTGAGAGCAGACAGCTGTTTAGAGGGGGAAAAAATAAAAAAGAAGGGAAGGATTGCTTGGAAATTGAAATAAGCTGAATTCAGACTTGAAATAGTACACCACTTTTAAAAATCATTGTAACTACCCAGTCTAGCAGGTAGTGCTCGATTTTCAGGGATCTGAGATTCAGAAGCAAAACTAGTGCCTTTCCCAAACCTATGCACAGCCCAGACAGAGTGTATGGATTTGCTGCAGAGGTTTGGATGTAAGTTACTTAGGCCTGTATTAAGCACAAAGTCAGTTTATGCGACCAAAGCTCTCTTTCCTGACTTTAAAATCTGTGGCTTTCTTAAAAAAAAAAAAAAAAAGACACCTATATTTTAAAATTATCAACTTTGAAGGAGATAATTTTTATCTTGAAAACTATTTGTTTCTTGAAAAAAGTCATTGGCCAGCTTGATGAAATATATTAAATAAACCTACTTGCTTTGCTCTTCCCCAGCTCTGTGGGATATTATTCTAATTTGACTGAACTTTTCAAAGAGGCTGAAGGGGGTTAAATATCCCACTTCCATTGGATTTTGGAGTGACATGGAGTGAAGTGACAGTGTCTTTGTTTCTGGGGGCCCATAGGGCTTCATTTGCTCTAGTTTACTTTCCCTCACTAGGGACAGGAAAGTGTATGAAATATCATGCAGTGCATTCTTACCCCGGGCAAGCAGCCAGAAGGCACTGTAATGAATGACTCCATCCACTTCCAACACTTGAAGTGTTTAAGTTTTAGTCAGTCCTTGCTAGTGGAAAAAGATATATGCACATGTATACATATGTGCATGTGCATGTCTATTAATGATGGATCTGAGTTAGGAACATTCTTTGTGCTGCAGTCATTTCTGTTAATTCTAAATTTCTCCTTTTGTTAGTTAAGGAAAATGCAACATGGCTCTTCCTATCCAGAAACCAGTCTTTAAGGAAGAGATCCATGGAACATTTCCTCGAAGCAGCCCAGTGCCTGCAAAACAATATTATACACCACAACATTACAGGTAAAACCAAATTGGTCTCTCTCCTTTTCTTTCAAGTACAACTTAGACTTCTACATTGACCAAGAACAGAATGCACCTGAGCCTGAGACAGTATCTAGCCTCTTTATAGTCAACAGGGAGAAATAGGAACTTTCAGGATACAATTTGCTCTGTTTGAAATTACAGGCATTGGGAAAAGGTGAATTGTTCTCCCCATTGCAAGCTCTTCTTTACTAAATCTATGCAGCTACTTCTGAGCTGGAATTTTATGTAGTAGGTGTGTAAATTGAAGAGATGTTGAAGGTAAAGCAGAGGTTTCCCTATGATTAATGAATGTATTTTCCCAACATGAATATGAGGAAGTGAAGTGGTTCAAACTTAAGAAATAAATAATATAAAGTGTCAAATGGTACTGTCTGAAGAGTATCCTAGTGTGTTAGCTAATCTGGGGCACAGAGCTCTATAATGAGCCTAAGTCACCAGACAACCACTTTACCTCAAATTACTCTCCACTTTAATGTTTCTTATTTATACTGGGGCTGTATTTAGTCCTCGAGACAGTGTGGAAATCTGAGTTTATCTACTGAAGTTCTCAGAGCCACAAGGATACCAGAGAATGAATGTTCCCTCTGACTAAATACCCTTTGACAACACAGGGGTGGCACAGATAATGTCTAGTTTGAATTCTAGAGTGAATGGTGCTTTGTGAGGAGATGCAAATTGCATCTGTTTGCCCTGGAGAGGGGCAATCAGTGTCAGTTGGTTTGCGTGTTATTCATCCTCTTTCTCTCTGATTGACTTTCTGAAGGGCAATTGTCTATAATAATGTCATTTACATAGCAAATGGGAAAGTTTCCTTATTATCTGAAAGAAGACTAGAAGTAGAGGAGAAAACCAGTTAACTTTTCTCCAGTAATGCTGAGTTGCAGAATGAAAAATACTTCTTTTAAGGCAAGTAGAAAAAGTAACTGAAAACCTGAAATTTATTCCTTATATTATGTGTGTACATATCTTTCTGGTTTTAGGAATTTCTGTGGATGTTTATCGGCAAGTTGTCTATTTTTCTGAGGGAAATTCCATCTGGATGAAAGGAGCTGCAAATATGTCTGATGTGTCTGACCTATCACTCTTTTATGTTGGCTGGGGGAATATTACGTCCATCTCAGTAGACTGGCTTTACCAGAGGATATACTTTGTCATGAATGAAAAGGTAGTGCTCTAGGGCTTAATTTATTATTTAATTTGAACTATTACTGCGATTTATTTTACATGAGAAAATCTGATTTATATAAAGATATGCATGCACAAAATATAATTATAGCAATAGATCTTTTTCCTTTAATAACATTCAAATATTTCAGAGAATTAAAAAAGAAGAAAGGCTGCACTATCAGGTCATATTTAAAGCAAACGGGCTATATGGAACTCTGGCTCCTTGTTTTATTTTTCTCCTTAGGGCACCTTGTACCCAGTACAAAGTGACTTTGTTTCTGTTACTTCGTTCTCCATCTTGCCTGTTCAGTTCCTATTCTGCCTCAGGAAGGTGGTCATATAACTAGTTAGTGGTTATAATGCCCCTTGGTGTTCAAGAGTGAAAGTGTTTCATACCAGTGATGACAACTCAGATTACAACTGTTTTAACTTGAAGTAAAAATGTAGATGGCAACCCTGCGCTTGTTTCCCTACTCATAAAACTTCAATTACACTAATGGTCAGCCTTTGCATGTACCTTTGTAGTCCTCTAATGCACAGAGGACTAGAAAACTGCCCTAAATGATTACTAGGGGATTTTTTTTTCCAGTCCTCTTGCCATGTCTGATTTTAGACATACTGCTTAGGGAACAGGGAACAGAAAAAGCAGTCCTGAGCTGTAGATGAACAGACTGATGGCAGGGATTTCTGAATCCATCACAGGTTAGAGAAGACCCAAGGTATTGATCCCAGAATCAAAAAAGCACTTCCTTCCCTCTCTATCCTTCCCTTCTAGATCATTTTCAAAGGATAGTTTGTCTATACACCCCAAAATGGGCTTTTCGCTCCAGCTTAGCGGTAGGAAGTTAGGAGGATGACTGACAGACAGGTCCTTCAGGGTAAGTTGTCATGGATGCATTTGCACTTGTGTACAAGTGTTAATACTCAGAGGACTGACAACTCAGGAGCCCAGAAGAACCTGGATTGTGAGGGTTGTTTCATTGTCTAGTTCCCCTGAAGGAATCTTGGGTCAGCTTGTTTGCTCATTAGCAAATGCCCCATGAATACCTCACCAATTTTTCTTCTCATTCCCCAGATACATGTCTGCCATTTAGAGAGCTGCACAGCAGTTGAAGACGTCACTCCTCTTTATGTGACATCCCCAAGGAAGATTATAGCTGATCCCTATAATGGGTAAGTGTACTCACTTTGAGCACTCGGTGTCAAAGGTGCTATAAAGCTCCTCTCTGATTTTCTTCACTTCATTAGTCATCTAGGTGCCTGTTTGAAACTCCTGCCTTACCAAAACAGAAGTGCAATTGGCAACAAATAACAAACTGCCAAACAATTGGAACAAGAATGACACCGTGCAGTGTTGTTTTTGGCATTTTCTTTCCCAGGGTGTTAGCAGAGGAGATAAAGTATTTCTAATGCAGAAATTTGGTTTTCAGACATTCAGGTTTTTTATGAATATGAAGTTCTATGCATTTTAAATGTTCATGATTAATAAGTGAGGTATTATGGAAGAATATTCTCCAATAATCTGCCAGCCAAATCCCCAGAAAGTAGAAAGTGATGTGTTTAATTCTCCTAGGATATATATTAATAGCGCCCAAAGCATTTTCCTATTGTCTGTGTAAAGACAGGTACATCTTTGAGCTATTAAGATATTTGTGACTCTTCTACAAAGTTCTTGCACTGTAGTTATTTGGGTCTATTTTGCTCCATGGCCAGCTATATTTTCTGTCTTCTGGACGATGGCATATACAGAGCAAACCTTCCACTCTTTCCTGGCACGGACTCTACAGCTTCACCAGTAGTGAAGTCCAGCACTCTGAGAGACTTCATGATCAACTTCCAATCCAAGAGACTCATTTTCTTCAATAAAACAGATTGGGCCTTTGTGTCAGGTTTCCTTGATGGTTCAGAATTTCACACGCTACGATCTCACGTGCCATTTAATGACATGGAGAGCTTTGTTTATGAGAATAATACATTTACTGTCACAGACGGCTGGGCTGTTTTCTATGAGGAGGTCTCTTCAGTGGGGAGTTCTAGCTTCAACGAATATGTTGTGGATTGCAATTTGGAAAATCCAGAGTACTCTGGCTTTGGTAACTTGCTTTTCTATGGGGTATCAACTCAACCTTTTCCTTTACCAACTCTGCCTCGGCTCGTCACGGCACTGTTTGGATTGGACCAAGCTGTGATCAGCTGGAGACCACCTGAGCACACTATTGAAACAAGTAAGTTCAGTTGTTTCTTCCTGAAAGTCCTTTTCTTTCTAGAGGAATAACTTCCTGTTTTCCCTTCTCCCCATCTGGTCTTTGGTGACTTCAATAGCCAATCCTGTTGGAAGGTGTGGCATTATCTCAGTTTGAAAAATTTAACCCAATATTTGCTGGTAAAATAGCTAAATTATCTGGCTAAATGAATGCAAGTTTATATTGGTAACTTGCTTGTCATGTACAAAGACTTCTAAGCAAGGCTCCATCTTAAGTATGGCAGAGCGTAGCAGTAATGTTGGTTGCTGGTATCACACAGAAAATACATGCCAGAGATGTATTGGCTTTTGATCAGTGACTGTGCTGCGGTCTCTGTCTTCTGTGTGTGTTTTTGAACACTAGAAAATGACCTGGCTGGGGAAAATTTTGGTTCTTCCAACTTCATTCTTCATAGGCGATGAGCCAATACTCTTGACAGGTCCCAGATCTGGAAAATGTAGTCTTTTAATTTATCCTTTTCCTAATTCCACTGATACCGGCATTTTTTAAATGAATTCTCTATTGTACGGTTTTCTCAAAGGATGTGTATCTTCTGTTACAACCATCTATTCTGTAATAACATGATTGTTTGCATCTCACAGGCCTATCTGCTTGGCAGAACTGGACCTATGATGTGAAAGTGTCATCTCAGCATCCATCTGAGGAGGAATGGGTTGTCTCAAACATTAGTGACACTAGGTTTACAGTGAAGAAGCTGGCCAGCTTCACAGCATACGAGGTGTCAGTCAGAGCTGTGTCTCCTGCTGGTGAAGGGCCATGGTCAGAGTCATTTAGAGGCACAACTTTAGAAGAAGGTAAGAAAGAAGAAGACAATTGGTTTTTCACCCAGGAGAAATGAAGAACAAGTTATACGTGCAGCTTTCCACCTGGTGTGGCCCAGGCTTTGGGCAAAGACTGCAAAATGAGTGGCACAGAAAGGATTGTCTTAGATACATTAAGTATATTTGCTTTTAATTAAAGTAGTAAGAATCTCAAACCACAATCATGGTATTATGCATTTATTATTACTACTTATATACATTTTTATTTTCCTAAAACACTATTAAACACATTATTTGGTACGCTATTAAGTAAAGAGGTGTGAGAGGTTTTATTCCTTTCCTGTGCTCCATAAAACACTTTGTATGATGAAGTGGTTTGAGTAGTGCCTTGGGAGTTAAAGATAGTTTTTGAGAAAGTACAGGCTCACTAAAAGCTGAAAATTCTTGGTGTAGCATAGATAATAGGGAAAAAGTATGTGTGCATGATGTCTGAGATTTGTAGATCTTTGGAATGGTTTTTGAAGCATAATAGACCCACAATAACCTATGTCTGAGGGGAAAAGTGCTTTCAATTTAAGGCACTGTACTGGCGGCTGAGATTAGGGGTGACTTTTGTCTGACTTTGGTAAGGCCCGGGCCAAACTCACAGTGTTTTTTAGGGGTCTAATTGGGTTCCAAATTGCCTTATTGTTCTTGATCAGAACCTGCCCTGGATCTTTGAGTTTCTCAAATTGTGATATTTTCATGCCTTTCTTCTTTGCCTGTGATTCCCTGGGGTAGAGGCAGTTTTAACTCTGCTTCTGTAACTTTTCAGAAACAGAAAACCCTGCTAGTGAAATACAAATATACATTAATTGCTTCTTGGTGTGCACAACTGCAGTTTTCTTTCTTTCTCAGCTGAAGAAGAACCATATATGTTGGCAGTGGGGGCTGAAGGGCTCTGGAAGCAGCGGTTGGATAGCTATGGGCCAGGAGAACTCCTCTATCATCATATAAGAAATATTTCAGGTAAATACTAAACAAACTGCATACTCCTGCTACAGACTTGTTGGCATTTATTAGCTCTCCATAATTTTCATTAACAGAACTGGAAGAGAAGAGCTTTAATTGCAGCGGTCTAGACTTCAATGCAGTGCCATGCAGTAAAGCAGCTTCGCTGAGCCAAGACTTTGTGTCCATCCTCTTTTTTCTGCTCTATGGATCAAATTAATTCTTAGTGAAACCCTACTGACTTCACCACAGTTACAGTAGAGCTGAAATAAACTCTCTGAACTAAATTGTGGTTCCTCCAGCATCGTAATATATGTCATACATTTATAATCATCCAGGCTATATATGCACTATTGTTACGGTTTGAGAAAACCCATAACAATTTATTGTCATTTAGACAATTATTCTATCACCCAGTGGCCTCTCCCCACCCTGAAAGGGGAATCGGGGAAAGCAAGGAAACCCAAGGGTTGAAATATAAATAGGTTTAATAGGATAAGACTAAATAATTAACAATAATAATCAAGAACCAGTATTAATCCTGATACTAATATAAATTATATAAAAATTATACTCAGCCAATTATATTGATAGGAAGCTGTGCACTCCCTGCAGTGTACAACAAATGTTGGACACTGAGTGCAATGGCTTTGGGAGAAAGTGAAGTGATCAGGGCTCTGGCACTGGGGCCAGGAGTTTGCTGGACTGCTGACATCACGGGAGAGAGAAACTACACAGCATACTCTGTAATTTATATTGAATGTGGTGTCATGGTGTGATATAATCCTGTTGACCAGCCTGGGTCAAATGCCCAGGCCTTGCTCCTCCTCGTCCCTGCACTTGGTGAGGTTCAAAAACACTGAGACCTTGAATCTCACATACCCTAGCTGACTTTAAACATTTTCAGAAATTCAGGCGCTAGAATCTTCTAAAAGTGCAGTTTTCCCCACCATTAGAAGAGAAGCTAGTCCTGTGTCGCTCAGCTCAGGACAGCTATATATATATATACACTATATATGTACATTGTATTCCTATAAGGAAGTCTCTGTCTTTGTATTAACTGAGCCTAATGGTTCATTTGTATTGATTTTTAAAAGACTGAAGTGTCTGGCTGCGTTTAGCTCTTTAAAAATATATGGGATTTTATTTACATATTTGTGAAATGCTTAATATCTTCCCATTTTTCTTCAAGACCTCGACTGGTATAATGACACTCTTTATTGGATTAATTCTATGGGGGAAGTTCAGACCTGGTCATTGAACAAAAGAGAGGTTACCACTGAGAATACTTACGTATCTGACATCAGAAATGCAAGGATGTTGGCTTTTGATTGGTTGGGTCAATGCTTGTACTGGGCTGGAAAAGCAAATACGGTAGGTATAGTTGCACTTCTTAAAAGGAAAAAAACCCTGAGGTCAATAAGAAAGAGTGTAAAACAGTATCTGGGAAGATGATCTTTAACTCTTGCAACCTGAGATGCATTTGGATCTTATTACAGTGTAGAACAAGGAGGTCTTTCTTTCCTTTCCTTGTGTGATTTTCCAGAGTTATACAAAAGTTTGGGTTAAAATGTTCAGTAATATTCATTAATGCAGGATACTGAACTCCACATGCAAACAGGCAAATCAAACATGTTTTGTTGAATTCGACATTGTAACAATAAGTGAAGATTGTGAAAATGGAGGCTGTCAAGTTGACCTCAGCAAAGAAGTAGATGGACTTTGTTTTAACCAAATTTGACATGATTTGTTTACACAGAGATTTTCAAGACTTGCCTCTGTACTGTGATATTTTGCAGATTACTGCAGAAAAAAAAAAATAATTACAATTGCACTTTGTACACTCTCATATCAGAAACATTGACATGTGAATTATTTAAAAGGTATCTGACTTCAAAATTGCAGTGCTAATTTATGCAGTGCTTTAAAATTATGCCTTTCATTTCTTGTAAGTGTAAAGTCAGAAGCTGTTTTAAAAACTGGAGCTAAGAGGCCAGATTTCACACTGCCTTGCACCCTCATTTACACTTGTGAATAGTGAATATGAAGTGGGTGAGAAACATTGTCAGACAGAAGGCTGCTAAAACTGGGAAAACCAAGGGGAAAAGATATTTCAGCTTTTTCTTTTGTTACTTTTTGACAAACATTAACTAATAATTTTACCTTATTCTTCATCCTTATACTTTGAATGCAAAAGGTTTAGATTTTGAAAGCCTAAGGCTTGCATAAGCTTTTGATAAATAGTTGTGGAAAAGTCACTTATGTATACTCAACTGAGCATAGCTGATGATTTAAGTGTGATGCTAAAAGCAATTCTTTTGTCCCTAGATCTACAGTAAATCACTGCTGGGAGGCCATATAGATGTCGTGGCTCATGTTGTGTTCCCAGTGAAGGATCTAGTAGTGGATTCAGTAAATGGCTATTTGTACTGGGCCACAATGTACTCAGTAGAGAGCACAAGACTGAATGGAGCGGAGTATCTTATGCTACAAGAGCAGCTACAGTTTTCTGGTAAACAGGTGACTATTTTATTTTTTTTTAAAATTATTATTATTTTATTTATTCAGATTGTGTTCTAGTGGTTAGATCTCTTGAATACAGACAGTGTTCATGGCTGTCAATATCACCATATTATGACCAGAAAAATAACATACTTTTCTTGTAATATTGTTGTAGCGCTTTGAGAACAGGGTAAGAATTAACTCATGTAATAGCTGTACTGAAACTCTGGCCTGTAATTCTTAAGTCAGACCGTTGCAGCAAAATGCCATAACAGGGATGGGAGGACTCGGAGAGTCAGTGGGATTGGGACTACAGACCCAGTGAAGCACCCAAGATTTGAAGAACCTTTGAAACTTTCCCAGGCTGCATCCTGAGAAGGTCAGGCTGAGGGACTATCCCACCTATTGCAGTGTTTTTGCTCTATGGAGACTCTCTGAAAGAAAAGCTGAATGCTTCCTGCTTCAAACCACAGCCTGTGTGGGGTTTTACCCTCTGTCTCAAGTGCTGGAGTGATGTAGCAATAGTTTGATTGCTACAGAAGAGGGTAACTTAGATATATCATTGCTGCAAATGCTTTCTTTAAAACACAGCTCTTGCTAAAGAAGCCTTTTTAAAACTTCCATCCATCTTACAATTTGCACTCCCATTTTGCCCAAAGACAAATTCTCTATTAAAGACCCGTTCTAGGCTTTGGATATCTTGGTTAGCTTTGTATCATCCCCTGGAACATTTCGATTTCCTTTCCCAAAGGAAAAGAGGCTGATGTTTCCCTGATTACAAAAAAAATCCAAGACTGGCTTAGTCTCTGAAAGGCAATTAGCATTTGGGAAGGCTTGCTGATCTCTCAGGTCCCTGTTAAGCTCATGAGGGTTTGGGGAGGAAAGGGAAAACTGGTTCCGGTGTGGCACCTGGTACACTTAGAAACCTAAATACAGAAGAACTGAAAATCCTTTGTCACATCTACCGAGAAATGTCTGTGTTGCAAAGGCTCACCTTCCAAACCTCTCCATGGAAGCTGGCTGGTGTGGAGTGTCTTCATAGGAAGATATGTGCTGTCCAAACTCAATGGCACACTTAACACTTATCACACATCTTCTGCGTGATCTGTTGCAAAAGATTGACAATTCTAAGCAGTGAATGTCACCTTCCTTGCCCTTCCCTTTTGATTCACTACCTGTTTCTCTGAATTGCTTCATGCTAACCTTAAATTTCTTGTTCTTGTTTTCAAGAACCTTGGCAGCAATAAGACTGCTTGTCTGTTCCTGTCACTTTTTTTTCTGCACCTTTCTCTGTGTCAGTGATACCAGCCTTCAACTATCCACTTATTCACACCTCCTACAAACAAACACCTCCTCTCCTGCTTCTATCCTGCCCCGTATCTATGCAATGACTTCCTGAACTCAGCCTCCTGCTGTGATGTATACAGGAAAAAAGCCAAGTAAAAATGTTTGGATCAAGAAATGACCAGTTATAGCTGGCAGGTGTTTGTTTATTAAAATACAACCCAAAATAAATCCATCAGGGAAAAAAAGGCAGTACAACATTCTTTGGTGGAATTGTTGAGCTGGTTGCTCTTATCCTATATAAAGATGCAAATATATGCTTGCACAAGTAATTATATGTATCTTCCTTGTGCAATGTAGTCCTTTTTCCTGAAAAGAGTACCTCTTACCTCAATATTAAAATACAGATGTAATAGTTAATTGCTATTATCCAACAGTTAGAGTATGTTCTCTACAGAACTGTTCATACTGATATTTACTAGCTGTTTTTCTAATAAAGAATTGCTGTTCAGCTGGCCATTACAGGATTGTCAGCAGCATATAGCTGTATCTCCTTTTATCTTGAAATCTGAGTGATAGGAATAGAAGAGACTACTATGGAGATGACAGGTTTCCTAAACAAATATGAAGGCAGAGCTTTGAAAATCTGATTTCTTTGGCAGGAGCTAGATCCTTCTATGACAATTATTTTATTTTCCAACCAATTGTTTAGCTTAACTGGTGTGTATTGGCATAGCTTGATTGATTTTGGCAGAGGTACTCTGATTTATTCCAGTTTAGGATGTGGCACAGAATTTCCAGATCATTTACTGAATCATTTACACTGTACAATATGCCTGGGACAAAAGCAATTTATAGGGGAGCAGCAATGTGCATTTTATGCAGGAGGGACCAGGACCCTCTAGATGTGGCCTCTTAATATTTCTAGTAGCTAAATTTATATTGTGCTTTATGTTGTGGAGTTACATACTGTGTCCAGAGACTAATAGCTCTCTAGAAATGGAAAACGTTTGTCTATTTTTGAAGCATAATGAAAGGGAGTGGTGAAATTACTCCCTAACTCCTGAATATGAATAGTACACATTCCTTTGCCTTTTCATTATTGGGGATACAGAGATCAGGAGAAAGAAGATTTGCATGTCTTTGGGAAAATGTAACAGTTGCAGAAAAACTGTGGGGCAAAGAAAGAAGCTCCAAATGTTTAAAAAAGCATGGTAGGTTCAGGAAGATACAATTTAGTGTTGAGCATGGGAGAGAGAATAGGTAAATGGGATAAGATATACCATGCTTGATTGAATATGCACTCAGGCACATACATACTCTAAGATATTTTTAACAGGAAAACCTACAGGAGCAGTCATTCAAACCTTGATTTTCTGACATAAAGTGTTAACAGAATGTGATTACATAAGGACCAACAGACAACTAAGTGATATGGCATTTGCTTTCCTGTCATCATATTCTGCGGTTTATTAATGAAGACTTAAAAAAAAAAAAAGAAACAAAAAAACAGACTGCTCCACTTACACCCGTAACAGAGATGTAAACTTATAAAAGAATAGCTACAACTAGTGTTTAGATAAGAAGTTTGAGTGCTGCTGGAAAACGTGTTCAGAGAGGCTCCTAACAAGTTGTAAGCTTTGCTAATGACATGACATAGACTGAACTCGATAACATTTAGCAGACTAATTTGTGGAAGCAAATTCTTTCTTACTCACAGAGCAGTTCATTAGATGTCTGATTTCTATTATTTTTGCATATGGTATTGAGTCTGGTGTTTACTGTAAAAGCAAGAAAGGTCTATTTTGAATATTAGATGCCTATTAAAAATAAACAAAAAAATCTTGAACCTCGTTTAGGCAAAGCTGAAATATTAAAGTAATGAACAGGACAGATTGTTTCATTTCCCCATCTGGCTCTTTATTTAATAATACATGATTTACCAAAATATAAATATTTTAATTTCCTGTTTAACCAAATACTTCAATAAAAATTTTTGCTTGCATTTTCCATAAATAAGACAACATATTAAATACTAAATATTTCTATGCACAAAATCAAAGCTAGAAAATGAAGACAAAGATCTGAAATACTTCTTTCAAAAAGGGATTCTGACTTTCAGAATGGATATCAACCACCTGTTTCTGACAAAGAATATTAAAATACCGTAGGTGGTGTGGAAAATACGATAAGTAGTTCCACTAATCACTTGATACACTATTGCCATCGTATGTGAAGTATTCAGCTACTCCAGGGATGAACACTGTGACAGACGCTTATAAAATGCTATCTACAAAAGCATCAGTTGCTATAAATAGGTGTACAACAATGACCTGTTTATTTTCTAGTGCTACTTCTTTTTTCTGTTAGAATAAATGTTTGTAGTGGTGATATTATTTTGCCAATAATATTTTTGACAATGCCTATGGACTTCTACCTCAGAAGTGGAGGCATGTTCAAATTGGTATTTGGACTTTTTTGTCTTAGGTGGTTGGTTTAACTTTGGATCTCACTTATGGTTTTCTTTATTGGCTTGTGCAAGATAGTCTATGCCTAAACCTACATAGAATTTCTCTTTGCAAAGAAGGGTAAGTAAACGTGTAACAGAGGTAAGAAAGACTGTATTTTCTAGTTTTGTGTTACTCTTTAAAAAACAAATTTTGTCCAATGCTGGCCACACTAATTACTAATTTATCAATAAACAAAAGAAGAGCTAATGGTCACACCTAGCTGATGATAAACTACATGTTGAGATGGTTGTTAACATGGTTTTGCAGTGAAAGAAACACGTTATGGGCACTTAACTGAACTGAGGTCATGGTCATCAAATTTTAGACTTAGTTTTAGGAAATAATTGCCTTTTATTGTCTATTTTGTCTTGGTATTTACAACAGCTGACAGTTTTCAAGTGCCTCGAGCTGTAGTTTCTTCATCTTGTGTGGAGCTTAGGACTTGAACTGACACCACTTTCTCACCTGAGCAATCAGTACTCAGTGGACTTTCCTCTTGATCCTCCTGAACATGAAATGGCTTAATTGTTCCTGAATGGCAAAGTTTAAAAAAGAAAAACAAACAAACCCATGTTTATAGGTCAGCTCAATTATATACTAAGACCTTGAAAAAAAAGATAATTTATTCTGTAAGTGCCAAATGCATGATGAACTTGGCATGAACTTGCTCATGAAACTGCATTTTTGCTCCTTTTCATATGGAGAGTGTATTTTTTTTTTTTTTCCAAGCATCGAATCAAACATATTACACATAACTGAATAGAATCTGAATTTACATGTGCTTGTAATGTTGCAGGCTGGCTTTGTGTAGAATCAGCTGAATTTTCTGACTAATTTTAGACTTGCTATGATTAATGGTAAACATTTAAAGAATCAAAATTTGTTGATTAGTTTTAGCTAGAACACGCAGCTCCATTGTGAACCAATTGGCAGCCATAAATCATTGTCCCTGGCATGCGAGAATAGCGAGATTAGAAGTAATCCACCCTAATGGACCTGATGGCGTGTCAAAGCTTTTCCAAATTTGTTTTGGATAGCAAGTGTCTAAGCTGAAAAACATTTCTGAGATGGCAAAATGATGCCTCTTACAACATATTTAATCTCTTACTCAGAAGATAAACTGGGAACAAAAAAGGTGTAAATTTTGACATAGAATTAACAAAACAGATTAAATCACCAGTGATGCCAGTGGAGGAAAATGTTAATGGAATTTAATTAATAATGGAAGGTTATCGAGGACACTAGCAGGGTCAAATTCATCTGGGAATCTGTTCTAGTAAAGTAGAATGAATCTCATGCTGTGAAGTAGGCTGTACTGTTTCAGTGGAATTACTGAGAGGTGAGTTAATTTTTCAAAATACCCAATTTTCTACATCCATACATCAGAACATAAAGCAATTTATAATTGTTTTCTAATGAAATCAAAGGAATGAAGGCTCTGTTTTGCACATGCTCCTGCAGTGTGCCATTCTGAAAAGTGTTCTGCTGTAGAAAACTTACAGAAAACTTTTTAATTGTTTTCCTGCCTCCTACATGAGTATTAAGAATTTGAATGATGAGAAACTTATTGATAGGTCAAACATTACATAAATCTTTTTCTCTCTACACATGTTTTCAGTTTACTAATTTCATACATGTTTCACAGTTGCGGTAATGCCATCATCACAGAGTTTGCAGCATGGAGTACCTCAGAAATATCTCAGGGTGCACTGGAGTACTACAGTGGCCGTCTGTTCTGGATTAATAGTCTTCAGTTCATTACAACTCAGGAGGTCAATCAGAGCCTTAGCATTCCCTTCTCACAACCGGCAGAGTTTGCAGCCTTTACCCTTGTTCACACATCACGTAAACCTTTGCCAGGTACCTTATTTTCTCAACTCCTCAATAAAGGTGTTCACTGTCAGCCTGTAATGCTTCATTCTTGAAATTTTTAGTCATTTGTCAAAAGATAAGAACAACATCATCCTATTAATAAATATCAGGTTTAAGTCAGGTTTGAGAAGTTGACTGTTGCTTATATTCTTTAAATTATTAATTCTTCCTCTTTTTATGGGCAGGAAATTTTTCTTTTATACCAAAAGTAATTCCAGATTCAGTGCCAGAGTCTTCTTTCAGGATTAAAGGAAATTCTTCAAGTTTTGACATCAGTTGGAGTCCATCCACAAATGTGGAATGGGGAACTGTCTTTTACTGCGTGGGATCAAAAGCTCTACAAGTGAGGATATTCCGTATTATTTACATGTATTACTGCATCTACTTGCTGATATATATGTTGTTAAACAGAAATACAGTTTATTTCTTCTCCAGCTTTTAAAATTGGCCGAGCAACTGAACTGAAGTGTAAATATAAAACAAGCTGTCCTGTTTCTCCAACTCTAAGACCAGCATGGGAGGGAGACTGGCTTAGCAGTAGCTCTGGGCTAGCTGCTGAGGTGTGAAGTGCGGGTGAGGAGCACCCAGTGCTCAAAATGTGAGAAAGCCTTTCACAGTAACTCAGAGACAGAAATGTCCTCGGAGCTGCCAGTGGGACAGCCTTTGCCTGAATGTTAAATCTAGCCTTCACTCACCCTTAATTATAGTACGTTTGGCAAGCTGTACTTGAAATTCAAAGGGCAGATTGCTAGCAGATTGCTGCAGATTGCTACAGTGCCACAGGAGTTGGTGAAATAACAATCACTCACAAGAAGAGAAGCTCTGCATTGAATTAGTTGACCTGCTTGATGAGGGGAATTTTGGAAAACTGAAGGCCTTTCTGAGAGGGAAAAAATGTTTTGTTTATTTTATTCTCTTTTATTTCATTCACAGTCTTTGGGGAATGAACGGTGCCTCCATCCTCATAACTTGACGGTGCCATCCTACCGAGTTTATTGGCTGGAACCATTTGCACTCTTTGATTTTACTGTCACTCCATACACATACTGGGGCAAGGCACCAACAACATCTGTGTTCCTTCGAGCCCCTGAAGGAGGTACCAGGATTTTAAATTCCATTCCTCACCTGTAATGGGTACTGGAACCAGGTCTGTGTCAGCGAGTGGCACCCTGGAGAGGAATGAGCAGCTTTCAGGTCTAGTCAGCTGTGGGCAGAATTGCAAGGACATGTTTTTGAGTATCTTTGGCAATTATCTACTGCACATGTAAATGCACACTGCTGCAGTAATAGAATTTGGGACAGAAAGTGCCTGACAATATATACACCATGCGCCTATGACTATGAGCAAGAAAGAGAAATTGAGATCCATTACAATGACCGTCAAAGTCTGCATGTAATATATTAACCACTTATTCAGTTTTTAATAAAGTTACACACTTTTTACACATGGGTCAAAGTTAAGTCAGCTAAAATATAGCGCTGAGTGACTGAAGCGCTGAGAGAACTTATGAATTGCAGTCGATTTTGAAGGGGGTAGGAGGGTGGGCAGAGTATGCTCTATATTGTGAAAATGCTTGCAGCTCCATTTTTACCTTTAGGACTTGGCTAAATAGGTATGCTCTAGTCTGAGTGCAGGATTGCATTTGTCTCTGTTCATACAACTCTTTTTTTTGCTAAGCAAGTTAGAATCAGATACCCACAGAACAAGGAAAAGCTGAAAGGAATTACCATGAAGTTTTAGGTATTTTTATCTAATTTGCACCTCACCAGTTTCTATCTGTCTCTGTCAGCATTGAGGTTGTAAAGCTCAGGCTCAAAACTAAAAGACTAAATTAGGAAGTAGACTTTGTGTTTTATAGGAGTACTTAGCTCTGTGTTTTTTATCTTTTTTTTTTTTTTTTTTTATACAGTTCCTTCAGCTCCTACAAACCCTAGAATATATGTGTTACAAAATAATCTACATAAAAGTGATGAGAAAGTCCTTGTGGAGTTCAGGTGGGACAGGCCTGAAAGGGACAATGGAGTTGTAACACAATTCAGGGTTTACTATCAACTATTGAGTCAGAATAGCACTGCTGACACTTTCACGGAGTGGAACACGAGCAACGTCACAACCACCCAGAAGTTCTTTTCTCTCAGGGATGTGCTTCCAAGCCTCACAGTAAGGTTTCAGGTATGAAAAATTGCTGAGCTTATCTCATGCTAGATGTTATCAATGCAGCCTGACGTGTTTGCTTAGGAGATGGTATCAGACTTGGGGCAAGAACTTGTGGTTTCTGCTTGTGGAACTGCTGATTGACTGACTCACCTTTGGATACCTGGCTTAACCTTTATATATATTGTATTGTTCACTAAATAAAGTGCAAAACAATGCTCCAATATTATACAAGTTTGGTGAGGCCCAGAAGAACCTGTTCTATAGATATCTCAAAGCCACTGCTGAAGGCTGCAAGTTAAACACAGATTTGACTGAGCTGATGGAGGGTGGCAGGCTAATAAAAGAGTCACAGGTCAAGAGAAGTTCCACTGCTGGAGAAATTTAAGGGCTCATATAGAAAGGACTCACACAGACTTCCATAAAATGATACTTCCATAGTAAAAGTCATGTTTCATTGTGATAAAAGCTTTAGAACACACGGAAAGTGTGCTTGAAAGACTAGTTAAAAATACAAGAGCATGAACTGATGGAGGAGAACACCATATCAGATGCAACACCAACCAACAGTAGGAACTGCTCCAGCCTGGAGAAGGAGGCAAGACTGTTTGGTGTCCTTTGAGCTCTAAGCTCTGATAGATGCACTATGAATTGTCATTCTCTGGGCTGCTGCTTCAAGTTCTCTGAATGTAGCTTCTGAACTCACCGGCACAGCCTTAGGTTTAACAGAGCACCTGTGTATATTCTCAGTGGAGCAGCCAGGGAATCTGGTTTTGTTTTTATCATTAATTGTGACTTTACATACAGGCTGTCAAGTGTTTGAGATGGTTTATGTCAATGATTTATGTCGCTATTTAACATACGTAACAATCTCCTGTCTCACAGGTGCAAGCCTTCACCAGTGTGGGTCCAGGACCTTTGTCTGATATAGCAGAGAGGAATTCATCAGGTATGGATGACTGAGATGCCATCTCATGGTTTGTGTGTAATAGCTGGTGAAATCAACAGTACAGGAATTTGGTAATCTGATAAATAGCCTCCAACACTTTGTGTGACATTTGTTTTACCCTACATTAGACACCACAGTGAAAATAGTTATAGCTTCTGACATGAAATGATTACACATTTCTTATCATTAGATTAAATTTCATGAATTTGGAGACTTTCCTCAGAACCATGCTAAGTTGACTTTTCTAGGCAACCCCAGGGTAGTGTGGAACAGCAGGTTTTAGTCTGCAATCTGCATATTGCTAGAGATCATAGAATATTTCTAATTGAGCTGTGAAAGGTAGCCAGGAGAGTTGGAGACCTACTAGGCATCATAGGTTATTTCTCCTTGGGCTGTTAATGATAATTAAGTGGGCAAATCTGTTTTTACTGGGCTTGAATTTGTTAGGAAAGCATCCACAATGCCATTGAAAAAAAATCTTAGGAGTTTGCATGAGATGACAGGAAGGCATCTCATTATTTTATTTATTTGCTGCAACATATGACCAAATATAATTTGTGCAGGCTATCAGTTATTTTTATCTTGTACTTGCTTTCCTTATGAATGACTGCTATTGTCTAGAATGTTTCTTTTTTGTAAATTCTGCTATGCCCTTTTCCTTCCAGATCTTTTCCCTGTCCCAACTCTTCTAACTATTTCTGCCAACAAGTTGTTTCTTACTGACATAGACAATAATCGTACCATATGGGAAATTTCAGCAAAGACAAATGTAAAGGACATCTGTTATACTGCTAATGATGACAAACTGTACTATATCATAGAAGATTCTCTTTTTCTTCTGAATGTACAGACTACTTCAAAGTTTCAGGTATTTGTTCATTCCTTTGCTTGAGAGAATCTAGGAAAATATTATTGTAATTATTTTGGGGTTAACTCTGTTTTTGAAGAAGTCAAAACTGCATATTTGAAAAAGAAAAAAAGCACCAGCATGAACAAAGCACATGTAATGGCAAAATGTGGTGGCTAAAACAGGACTGGAAAGACATAGTTTTCTTAATGACTGTCAGTTTGTATGAGATGTAATAGGAAAAAGATTAGATGTGTAATTTTCCTTTCCAGCAGTACAATAAACCTACGTATAATAGAATAAAATTTGGACTACAGGCTATTTTTTTAACAATAGTTATTAGAGTAGGTCAAAATATGTAATTGTGAAAGTTTTCCTATTAAAAAGATACATGATTTTATTGACACCTGCTTTGTTGATATTTGAACAGATATTTAATTTAGAATTCACATTATTAAATACAATAAATATATTTTTTGTATCAAATCTAATTTAATTTAATTAAATTTCATTCCAGTTTCAAGAATATGGAAGCAACATGGAAGCAGCAATTGATATTTGTGAAACAATAGTTTTCATTTGTATAAAAATGTTGGAATCTTTGTTCCATGGCATCTCTCTATATTTTAACTTCTACTTGCCAAGTGGAAATTATTTCAGAAGCAAATCTAATTTCTTAATAGCCTAGCATGAGCTGAGAAAATTCTGCTCTCAAGCAACTTTAGTAATGTTTCTATTTTTTCTTAAGTTTTTCAAAGATGCATATCTACACAATGCCACAGCCATTGCAGTAGACTGGATTGCAAGACATCTCTTTGTTGCCCTGAAAACACCACTGAATGAAACTCAAATACTTGTTATTGATCTCGAGCTCAAGATAAAAACCCTAAAAGCCTTGAACATACACTTGGGTAAAAGTAATTCAACTGTATCGTCTCTGTTGTCATATCCTTTCTTAAGGTAAGGTATATATTACTAATAACTTTTAAAAGCATATTTTCAACATGATTTTCATGAAATCATCAACTGTTAAGGACCGAAAAGGAGTTTTTATAGTATATGAATCTTTTGTGTTGTGCAAATCTCCGGGTCCTGCATTTTGGTCACAACAACCCCGGGCAGCGCTACAGGCTTGGGGCAGAGTGGCTGGAAAGCTGCCTGGCAGAAAAGGACCTGGGAGTGTTAGTGGACAGCCGGCTAAACATGAGCCAGCAGTGTGCCCAGCTGGCCAAAAAGGCCAACAGCATCCTGGCTTGTATCAGGAACAGTGTGGCCAGCAGGAGTAGGGAAGTCATCGTGCCTCTGTACTCGGCACTGGTGAGGCCTCACCTCGAGTACTGTGTTCAGTTCTGGGCCCCTCACTACAGGAAGGAGATTGAAGTGCTGGAGCGTGTCCAGAGGAGAGCCACCAAGTTGGTGAGGGGTCTGGAGAACAAGTCGTACGAGGAGAGGCTGAGGGAACTGGGCATGTTTAGTTTGGAGAAGAGGAGGCTGAGGGGAGACCTTATTGCCCTCTANNTTGTCCCCATGTGGTTGGACTCGATGATCTCAAAGGTCCCTTCCAACCACTAAGATTCTGTGTGATTCTGTGTGTGATTTATACTGCTAGTTGAGCTTGGACTTATCTAATTTCAAAAAGATACTTGTATTTAAGTAAAGATTTCAAATAATATGTAAATACTGATAGGTTCATCTATTTAAGTGATGCAAATGAAAGTCAGTAGCAGGCAACAATTTTTTACAATAACCGTTTTATTCAGAATAGTCAATGATTGTGACCTTCCATTCAAAAAATATCCTTTAAACACCTGAAATCACTCTGCAAGTATGCTGCTGTTACCTTGTTTCAAATGTTTGGGAGGATTGTTACTGTAGTCACTTTCAGGATTGCATTTAGGGTAGAGGATTGCTCAGACTGAAGTTTTTCTACTGTAAGCAATGCATTTTATTTGATAGCCGCTTGTACTGGATGGAAAAGCTTGATTATGGCAACCACATGTTTTACTATGATATTCTGAATAACACCGTGCACCACATTTTGGGATACATATCAGTAGAAGAACAGATGAGGAACTACTGCACTTGTGATGTGGCAGAAGCAGAGCTGGGAAGACCTATGAGTATAGATGTGTCTGACTCCAAGAATGCCCAGCTGCTATTTATCAGAGGAAGAGACGAAATATGGGCCTCAGATGTGGATGGTTGCCACTGCTGGAGAATTACCAAAATACCAAGTTTTCAAGGTCTGAATGTTCTGTTATGTCTCTGGGTTGTTTGTGAGTTTTGCTGTATTTTACCTCAAACAATGTACATTTCAGCAAAATAGCATCCATGAAGCACTTTATAAGATTGGTTCATCTCTTGGCAAGATGGACAAAAGGTTTGTGTTATGTGTTTCCAGTTGTGTGTTCTGTTGATACAAACTAAGAGAAAGAGCAGTGTGAGGATATTTACTGGTGCAAGTATGTATGATGTAAATCAAATGGAGATGCTACAGCCTCAAATGCTACTATAGATTCCGCTTAGAGTACTAATGCGTTGTTTTGCTGGGGCTTCATAGTAGATATACATATTACAGTTTCTCTCCATGGAAAGATACAGTACCATCTTTGGCTATGCCTGGAAGTGGCATTGCAGACTTCAATATATGGGAAGAGTAAATCCTTCAGGTAGAGTCTTGTATGACAACTTACCTCTGTTGCACTTCTTGTAAAGAACTTAATCTTCATGGCTCAGTTTTCAGCTTGGTCCTGGAGGAGCACTGGTAAAGCTGTTCTGTTACCAGAGGAGTTGCCTGTAATTGTTCCTGGGAGACGGCAGAGCAGTCTGGTTTTTATCTTCAAAAATGATGAAAGTTTCTATAGGCAGCTCTCACTCTTGTGTTTTATTTCTGGTGTTTGTTAATTGATTTGCAGTTCTCATAATTATGAATAATAAGAAGCCTTTAAGTCTACAGTTGTAAACTGAAATAACAGTGTTTCAGCCTCATGAGACCTATTGGAAAATATCAGAAATCTCTTTTCCAGGGGAGGTCTTTGAAGATATGCTGTGACCTACTCACCTTTATTGACTCACTGTGAATACAAGCACGTATCTGCTCTTGCAAAATTGTCTGCTAAGGTTTTATTCTGAAACTTAGCTATACAATGTTTTCCTACAGGTAAGGAAATTGGCAGCTTGACCGTAGATAAGAAATTTATGTACTGGAGCGTCGAAATGAAGGAATACACTGAAATTTGGCTAGCAAATAGAGGAAGCACAGGTCACTTTCTTCAGAAGAGAGAAATTCATCATCTGAAAATTTTAGCCTACAACTCAGCGGCACAATTGTATCCAGGTAGAGAGGATTTGGATTGTTTTGTAAATGTAAGATATTGATTTCAGAGTGTGTATCTGAGTTGCAGATCATGTGATGTGTTTTTATGTAAAGTATGCTTTGTGGATGCAGGTACCTTCTAGAGGGGAAAAAATTCACTATGCACATTTTAAAGAGGATTAATATAAGGTCTGGGCTTGTGTTGGATTACATGGAAGATCATGATGATGAATATTGCGTGTTTCAAAGGCTTAGGATGTCAACTCCGAACCATACCTATTTTCAAATTTGTGTCAAACCTGGAGATTTAGAAAAGATAGTGGTCATTAATGCACAGAAAAAGACTAAATATGTCCACAAAGCTTTGTAGCAGGAGTTTGATAATGATACCTGTTATGATACAGATTTCTGGGTTTATTCACTAGTGTGCAAAGCTGAAAAAAAGTCTGCCCTTCCAAAGACAGAGATAAGAACTCTGCTTATTAAAATGATTTATGAAGAAGTACCTGGGAAGGAATTGCAGCTTACATTATAGTAGGGCTAGGCTCCAGAACTCCTAATATTTTAGACAAACCATTGCATAATAATAATGGAAGAAATAAAAATTGGTTTTAATATAAAGTTAGGATTCATTGTGCCTATAGGAGTTATCTTTGCAGATGCACAGGTTTAAAACATATACTAGCATGATAAATATATTAAAAATAATTCTTTAACTTCCCTTTTACATAAAAATCTGACAAATATACAAGGGAATATTTTAACAGCATGGGCTTATTTGGAATAAAATAATTTCATGCTGGTTTAGGTATCCAGTAGAGTTACTCCTGTCTACAGCTGGTCTGACCAGTGCCCAGGCTATTCTTACTGGGACTTTGGACAAGTTTGTTCCCATGAGGTCTGTGTGAGCTTGGCATTGCTGCAGGAGCTTGGTTGGCCCAAATACAGAATGTGCCAATCCTTAACCTAGGGGTAGGGTTTCCTGCAAGAGCCCCAGGCTTAGCTGGTGCAGGAAAGAAAGAACAGAATTTCAGTCCAAAGTGATTATTTCTACCCAGAGATCCCCACAGAGCTCTTCCTACTTACAATGACTGCTGCAAATATATTTGGAGGAATACACAGATTTGGAATTTGTGAAGGGGACAATGTACAGACCCACATGCCTGACAAATTCGGTCGTCTTCTGTGACAGGATTACAGTGTTGGTGAATAAGGGAAGAGCAACAGTCATCATATACCTATACTTCTGCAAGGTATTTAGCACTGTCCTGCATGATATCCTTGTCTATAAATTGTAGAGACATGGATTTGATGGATGGACCACTCAGTGGATAAGGAATTGGCTGGATGGCCACACTCAAAGAGTTGTGGTCAATGGCTCAATGTCCAAGTGTTGATCAGTGATGAGTGGTGTTCCTCAGGGGTCAGTACTGGGACTGTCACTGTTTAACATCTGTGTCAGAGACATGGACAGTGGGATAGAGTGTGCCCACAGCAAATTTGCTGATGACACCAAGCTGTGTGTTGCTGTTGATATATGGGAGGGAAGAGATGCTATCCAGAGCGACCTGGACAGGCTTGAGAGGTCAGCCCAGTGAAACCTCATGAAGTTCAGTAAGACCAAGTGCAAAGTCCTGCATGTGAGTTGGGGCAATCCCAAGCACAGATATAGCCTGGACAGAGAATGGAGTGAGAGCAGCCCTGAGGAGAAAGACCTGGGGATGTTGGATGATGAGAAGCTCAGCACAACTTAGCAATATGTGCTCACAGCCCAGAAAGGCAGCCATATCCTGGGCTGCATCAAAAGAAGTGTGGCCAGCAGGTTGATGGAGGTGATTCTGCCCCTCTGTTCCACTCACAAGTGAGACTCCACTGGGGTACTGCGTTTGTCTCTGGGCCCCACAACGTAAGAATGAGTCCAGAGGAGGGCCACAAAAATGATCAGGGGGCTGGAGCACTTCTCCTGGGATTGTTCAGCCTGGAGAAGAGTGGGCTCCGGAGAGACCTTATATAGCAGCCTTCCAGTACCTAAAGGAGGCCTAAAGGAAAGGTAGGGCGGGACTCTTTATCAGGGAGTGTAGTGATAGGACAAGGGGTAATGGTTTTAAACTGAAAAAGGGGAGGTTTAGATTAGATATTAGGAAGAAATTATTTACTGTGAGGGTGGTCAGACACTGGAACAGGTTAACCAGGGAAGTTGTGGATGGCCCTTTCCTGGAATAGCTCAAGGCCGGATAGAAAGGGACTTTCAGTAACCTAGTCTAGTGGGAGGCGTCCCTGCCCATGACAGGGGTTTTGGAACTAGATGATCTTTAGAGTCCCTTTCAATCTAAATTATTCTATGATTCACACAAGTTTAAGATAAAAGTAAATGTACACAATAAAATATGAAAAAAAAAGTTATTCTCCTTCTCAGTAGTGAAAGCAAATGGTGTATGTATGAAATAGCAATGTTTGCAAGGACCAGCTGGGTTGATTGACATGCTTTTTATTGTTTTAGTGACGTGAGCAAGGAGTACTGCTAGAGTTACCTTTCGTTCTAACTTTTTTAATTCCCATGCAGAGATGTGATGTCAATTGATCATTTAACACATCAGAAGTATTCAATGAAAATTATTGTCCTGTCAGATTCTGTGAGAAAATGATTTCTCTTTGGGGTTAGGAGGAAGGAGACTGAATATCTAGTGAAGGATTTTTTTGTCAGGGTAAACACATTTCTATGGAACTGCCTAACAGAAACTTTAACTCTGAAAATGACTCATTTCTTTATTCCTTCTCGTACTTTTCCCATGGGAGTTTTACTACTCTAAGTAACTATAAAATTGTCAAAGATTCAACCTTCCATTTATTTCTGTTAAACAGAGTTTTTTATTCTCCTGTGCTTGTATCCATTAACTTGACTTTGGCAGGAATGGCAGGGCTGCTCATTTAGGGAGAAAAGATCTCAACAGTGAGGTCAGTTGTTCTGGCCTAAGGGCAAACATTTGTCCTTGTACCATCTTCCCCATGCACGCACCATAATGTTTTTTTCCTTGGCAGCAAGACTATTTAATATATATTTATTTTGTTTATAACAGTACATCAAGTGATGAATTGTTGCTTTTCTTTTTGTTTCTTTTTGTTTCTTTTTGTTTCTTTTTGTTTCTTTTTGTTTCTTTTTGTTTCTTTTTGTTTCTTTTTGTTTCTTTTTGTTTCTTTTTGTTTCCTGACAGGGAGTAGTTTTCTAGTTTGGTCCCTATAGGCTCCTTTTCTCCTTCCAAAATTTGTCTCCCCTTTCCCTGTTGTTACTATGATCTTGACACATGAAAAGCTGTTTGGAAGAAAAGTGAAATAATATTTAATTGCTAGAGAAAGGTACTCAGTACTCTGCATATCGACCTTTCCTGTGATGAGCCAGTTTGGACTCATCAGTGTGTACTGCCCTTGATAACACAGAAGCTACAACCTGTATTTCCAAGGTATTTAGGTACCTAAAGAAGAAACTAAATTCTATAGTGAATATGTACCTTTGGTAAATCTGTATTTTATCCAAGATAAACAATATTTTACTTTGATGAATGCTATCTATGTGTCCATGAAGGTAATCAAATAAAACACATTCAAGTGGGATTTTTTTCTGTTTCTGAAAGAAGAGAGAATACTTTATGGTTATGCTTTCTCATAGAAATGGTGGTAGAATCCCATTCAAATTTGGAATGGTCCAGCAGTAATTAATTATTTTTAAAAATTTTCTGATATCTTTCCTAGATAAAGGATGCCTGATTGTATTGCCAGACACTGAGATATCCACTATCCTTGAAACGACAAACACCAGTTTTGTGTTAAGCTTGCCATCTGTCAGACCACAACAGCTATGTCCCGGCATATCACAGCCTACGCCGACATACCTGGTATTTCTCAGACAAATGACTAACAACTGCGGGAACTCAAGCTACCATTTGTCCGCTTTACAGCAAAAAATATTGGTATGGCTATTTTGGAGAAATAATACACATGATATCATGTACGAACAGGGGACGTGATATCATTTCTTGTCTTTTTATAAACCATTCTGTAGATTTGTATAAGGGAGGTTTTCCACTTCTGCATCCCCAACAGTAGTTCCCCCTTCTGGTTGGTATTTTTAAGGGGTAGATTCCATATCTTTCCTTTGTCCAAGTACTTCTCTACTTCTTAACATGTCTTTGCTAAAATATGAGTCTTCAATTTCTACTTGTAAAAAGAGCAGTTGTGGTTGATATTAATCTGTTTAAATAACCCTTGAGACTGTCCAGCAACCATATGGCTTGCCTTTATGTGTTTTGTGGTAGTTGTACTTGCCTTAGTAATTTTTTTCTTCTGTTACTTTTTTTTTTTTTTCCTGACTTTTCTATCTCCTATTTAAGTATCAGTTACCGAACAATGTCTGGTAGTAGCCATGCTAATCACAAGTCAGCTTGGTTTTTTGTATGTGGTTTCTGTAGTGACTTGTTGCCCAAACTGTCATTTTAACATGCTTAAACACTAACATGTATTAAAATCCAAAAGCATCACTCTACTATTTTTTAACACTCGTTTAATTGACATATGATTGATGTGACATATGACTCTTCTAAGAATATATGTTCATTATCTGATTTCAAATTACAGGAATTTCAGGGTCCTGTAGCTGTCATAGATGACTTACAGCCTTTTTCAAGTTATATCATACAAGTTGCAGTAAAAAACTACTATTCAGACCAGGAAGTGCTGCCTATGGGAAAAGAGACAATTGGCACAACTCTATATGGAGGTTTGTTTTACATCTTATTCTGATTTTGAACAGAATTCTCATCTCAGTTGAAGGAATCTATGTGTAAATTTGGCTTGTCAATAAGAAAGCAGAGACGTTTTCTGCTTAAAACATAACCTGTGTAGATCTTCACAAGATTTTAGTGGCCAAACTTTATGACTCTGTGTGAATCCCCTCTGTTTTTCCCCCAATTCTATAATAAAAGGAAAGAAACTTGGATTAATCTGTACCTTCCAACAAACAGCAAGATAGAGGGAATGAAAGCAAAGGAAGACAACTTGGGAAAATTAATGCATTGCTCTTGCCACAGAGTGTCACTCTTACACCGCATATGTTTTAGCTACTGAAATGAGAAATTTGTCTTCCTTACTTGCTTATCTTCTGCACAGTTCACTTAAGTAATCTGTAGCCTTGCTACTGGGACATAAATTATAGCATATGTACTTATCATTCTAAGACATTGGGAACAAAGGTAGTGTAATGACTTGTTAACCTTTTACCTATCTGGAAAGTTCAATAGGAAAAAAGAATTTTAAATGTAGATTTGGGGCATGTCATATGCCATTTCAAAGTCTGTGATCTCAAAACTTCAAAGGAAAGGTTAATTTTTCCAAAACAACAAAGTGAGTAACTAGCTGGCGTGGACATCAGACCAGCAACCCAGTGTCTTGCTTACACAGTTGAGCACAGTAATGTATTTCTGAACAAAATTGTAAATGATTGCAAACAGTTCTGAATTTTGGGATTTCGTCTCGTCCTTCAGAATTTTTGTTCAAGAAAAGGCTTTCCAATTGGAATAGTGCATGGGTACTTTTCTAGTATGTAACCACATAAGCATTGTACTAAACTCACATCTAAGACCCTGATTAGGAAACTAAGAGAGTATAGGATTTCAGTGATATGACAATAAATATAAATGTAGAGGTATAGGACAGCATCTGGGTTTTGTTATTTTTTGGGTTTTTTGTTTACTTGCATGATAGGATAACCAAGGAGATACTAAAAAGTCCCTCACTATTATGAATTTGCCTGCAGCTGTCTGACTATGCAAGAATATGACTTTTACATGTGTAAAGTGTCATTCCTGTAAATGGATCATATTCATATGCTTATAATATTTTTTTTCCTCATTGACATTTCTTGACTTCTCTAAAAAACAATCAAACAACCAAAAAACCCCTTCTAGTAAGATCCTAAAAGGAGATTAACTTTTCTTTCTGTTTCAGTACCTGAGGCAGTTGATTCCATTAAGACAATGGTTTTGTCTGACACCACCATCAGCATATCTTGGAGTGAACCTTTGAAGCCAAATGGACCTCTAGAATCCATCCGCTATCAAATCTCTGTCAATTTAGTACCTTCTGTCCCAGTTAAACCTTTGCGAAAAAGTGAATTTCCAAATGGGACACTTGCCTGGTCTGTCAGTGAGCTCCAATCTGGAACAAACAATTTATTCAAGGTATAACTACAAGCAGCTTTACCTGTTTGTTCACTAACTTGAGCATCTTTAGACTGCTTTTCTGTAAAGCTATAGGTGTGTTTTGAAAATATGAGTTCAAAACTTGGCAGAATTCTCTCAGTCTTTTAACCTTGAGGAAAATTAACCCATGCAGTTTATTCCTACATAGATTGCTCCAATTAAATCCTTCAAACTGAGTTGTTTTCTACTTGGGGAGCACATTACTGTTTTCAAGGGTAAATGGGAGTTTCTGCTGCAATTCTGCTGTTACTGCCCTGATACTTCAGGCAACATGCTAAGAAAGGGTCAAACGATGGGTAGCCTCTGTTCTCAAAAGAAGACACCTGGAACAGTGACCTGGTTGTGAAAGTCATGGAGTAGTGCAATAAACATGGCTATGTGGGTGTGAATGGATCATGGCCAAAAGAGAAAGGATTTTCTCAGGAAGACAAAATATCTAAAACTTTCATAAAGAGGAAACTGCTATCTGTTATATCAAGAGCAGGCTCAGCCATTTTGCCAGTTGCTGCTTTTCCTTTAATAAATAACTTTCCATTCAGCAAACAAAATATACCTTTCTCTTAGTCCAATAAACCAAAAAGTATCTGGCATGCCCATAGAGATAAAGGTGACGACTCAGTTAATACTTGACTGATTCTGTCACATTTTAAATAGAAGAATGTTAAAAAATATATATGCAAAGTTCACAACAAGTATAATGTATAAATATTGACTCTTGAACAAATGCAGAGGAATAACGATGACTTAAAAATGCAAGTAGGGGTTTGGTTATTTGGTGGTCTTTGAAGACATTTTCTGTAGACAATATTGAAGGGTGGTTGCAAACCCTCCGATTTTAGATTTCATTGATATATGATGCTGTCAGTGCAATCAAAGTAGTTTGTCCACTGTCCAGGCAAGTCGTAGACAGAGGAAGACAGGAAATGGGCCAGCTCCAGCCTAGCTAGCAGGAGCACAGAATGGCATATCCATCCATCAGCTGCTACAGTTCATGGACTCCCTCATCAGCATCACATGAAAATTTTGGTGGCTTGTGTAGCTACACTGGGCTATGAACAGTGGGAACTGAGGGGCAGACATAGCAGCCCCCCTGCCACCCCTGCAGACTCAGGCAGCAAGGCTTTTTAGATAGCCAGGGCAGGGGAGCACCATCCTGAAGTAATGTCAGTCTTACACACCTGGCCACTTGTGTCATTGCTGTAAGAATGAGCAGAAAAGAATAACTTAATGTGGGGATGAAATCAAGAAAGTGGAGGAAACAAAGGAATTCAAAGTAGCAACGACTAAAAAGGCAGTTGGGAAGACTCTGCTTAGTTTTGTTGGGTTTTTAGGAACAGGAGACCTGTCTAGATACTTAACACAACTGCATGAAGCCAATGGTATCACAACAGATAAGGAGTGATCAGGTTAAAGAATATTTATGTAGGTTATATATATTTCAGTCAGCAGCATCTGATGGCCTTAAACTACATAGACAGGTGGTTAAAACCAGTCTGTGAATGTTCATAATTATGTTCTGTAACTTTTGAAAGAAAGGAAGTCCCATAGAACTAGTAAAGAAAAAACAAAAAAAAGGTCACACTTAGCTTAAAAAAGGAAATTATAGACCACTTTGTGTAACTTCACTACCTGACGTTATTTTAAGGACATGCACAGTTTTACTAGGACTATATTAGAACACATGTAGGTATTGATAGGACTATATTAGAACTGGTAAACATCTGGTATACAAGCGTCTAGAGAGACTAACAGAGGAATAAAAATGTTCAATATCGATTCATAAGAGCAAAACATACAGCTTCTCCCTTTCGAGATGAAAGGTTAAATGGAAACAAAAACTTCCAGCCTGAGGATGTGTAGCTCAAAATGTTTCTATACCTATATCTGTATTGCCTGAATATTGTCTTGATTGAAAATAATTAGTTTTCCAAACACTTGAAGCTGCTAAAGCCACCTTTGCAGATGGTCTGGTATGGTACAGTACAGTTCATCCATTTTTTACTAGGTTCTTGCTTTTCATCCTGACGAGAACTGGTTTGCTGAAAGTGTACCTGTCATTGCAAAAACTTTCGAGACTCCACCTGCACCTGCAAACATAGTTCCCAGAAATACCAGTTTCCAGCTAGAATGGAGAGCTCCTCTGCATGTCAATGGAACCAGCTTCTGGTTTGAGCTGCGTAAGGTAAAAATGCCCCTTAGTTTTTTTCCAGATCAGGACAAATTTAACCCACTCTGTCCTGGTGAGCAGGACAGGGTGGCCAGATGTATATGAAGAATCTCAGTGGTTAATTTGAGCATGGTGACATCAGTCTTAGTGGCTCAGAAGGGGCAGGATGGAGGCAGTGTTTGCCAGGAACAAGGGGGAGTGCAGCTGCAGCATTTAATACCCTATAGTGCCAAAGGACATCCTGGATGACCCTGCCAGAATTCTTCCTGGGTCTCCTGTTTCAGCAGAGTCCCCTCCCTCCTTCCCCACTACCCTCCCCCAACCTGGCTGACAGCTACAAATCCTATGTCTGCTCTGCACAAGAAAGAGTAGAAAAGGGTTTTTAGCATTAAATATCAGGCAAAACCTAGTATAGGAATTTTATTTCCCTGTGATGGAAGTTAGAAGAAAATGCCAGAGAAAAAAGAGGGCTCTGGTATTAGAAGTAAGCATTGCAGTGTCCTTAGCATGGATGGGAGCTTCAGATTTTGATAGCTGTATCACTGGACACAGAAAATGTCATGTGCTAAACTGGATCACCTAGATTTCTTGTTATAATCAGATTCTTTAGGCCTATGCTAAACATTTCCCATCTGCACTAAAACACATCACAGCACAATTCCACTAAACGGTTTCTTTCAATTGCGTCATGGCGAGCTGAACTCATGCATATGTCACCGTTGATCCAGCAATATAAGCTGCACAGAGATAAGCAAGGGGAAGGCTCCTTTTGGCTTTGCAAAGGGGTCACTTAACCTATTATCCTTTGGGGCTGCCACGACCTGTCAGTCTCCTGAAAACAGAGACAAAAAGTAGGTTTTGTGTTCTTGGTCTCTAAGAGGGCAAAGCCCCATGACTGAAATCTGTCCCCAGTGGTATTACAAGATGGCAAAATAGTTAATCCACCCAGGAATAGAACTGTGGTGCTCTTTCAGCAGAGCAAGAAAGTTGACCATGATGATATTTTATTTTTCTAGTGGCAAACAAAAAGTGACTGGTTTTCTCCTGCAAGCACTACCTGCACAGCAGATCTTGTTTACACATGCAATCTCACAGGAACTCTTCCTTCAACCAGCTACTTTGTACGAGTAACAGTAGTTTATGTTACAGGAGTGAAAACCACTTCCACTTCAACAAGCTTTAAAACTACGGGTAAGCATTTAATGTAGGATACCAAGATTTCAAGGCTATTTTCAGGACGTGAATATTAAGACACAATATTTTGTAAAATTTCTACTAAGACCCAGTAGTCATGTGCGTTTGAAAAATAAATAACACAGTACCATATCTGCAAAAGTAATAAGGGGAAAGAAATAGTCACTTCCAAGTGGAGCAGAGGAAAAGAGTGAGGGAAACAAGTGAAATGCCTATATGCATGAGAACTCACAACTAATGGTTGTGAAAGGCTGCATGTGAATGAAAATGTAGAAATTTGTCCATCTCAAAGAGAAGTCCAAAGATTCAATTCTCCATGGAGACTATTGAGGTAGATCCTCTGTCCTTTTATCCTCCATTCTAAACACCCATGTGCATATCTAAATTTTTCTTTGTGCCTGTTAGCCCTTTGTCTCTCTAAAAACACATTTTAATGGTTCTGTTTCTTCCCGTTTGGCCTAAGCTGGTGTTCCCAGTAAGCCAGGAGTACCAAAAAGAGCAGAAGACACTAAAAACTCTGTACAATGGGAAACGGCTGATGACAATGGAAGCAATCTGACCTACTACATCTTAGAAAGCAGGTAAGCTATGCGTGCAGGCACTCTTCCCTTAGGGAGCAGCCCCAAATGAATCTGGGTGTGCAGGGACTTTCCATTGGGCTCTGTTGGGAAGAGTGAAATATCAATGACACAAATGGCTTTTCTCATTGGAATCTCTTTCTTGAATAAACTAAGTATACATCATTTCCCTAAATTTTTTGAAAACTTAGAAGAAAATATACTCTAAGAACATTTCCAGACCAACCTGGAAATATGTTTGTGTTCAGAGGATTAATAGAAAGGCATTATAAAGTTGCTAGGAAAAAAGTCTAGTCTATTCCCATTGACATGGGATGACTAAATACTTTTTAAAGTGCTCTGTCATTGAATACAGATTGCCTGGACTGTACATGTCATGCTCATTAGGCACCTACAGAATGTCATTTCAGACTTATTCCTGCAATGGCATTGGAAGGGCTGAATGGACAGGTCAGAGTATGTTGCTGTGGGCAGGTGGCTTTGAAAATTCCCATTTTTTGACCAAGACTCTGGAGGGTTCTATTTACGGCAGTCAGTGTTTAAGGCTTAATTAATGCATTAATTAAAACAGGGTCCATCTTCTGAGTTATTCATATGACCTTATTTTAAACCAGGAGTGATGGAGAGAGGCAATTTTATTATTTTACTGTTATTTCTTTTTCCTCAGTTAATTCTGTGCTTATGAAAGCTACAAGAGTGAGAGCGCTGTGGAGCCAGGCATGGTTTACCTATATAAGTTTTCACTCAGACATATTTTCCTGGTGCTGTAAGCTTCCTCCATACACTTCTGTGAGTGTACAGCAGCACTGACCTGCATGCTATGAAACCACAATAATTTTGATATGCCAGCAGCCAGTTTGTACCTGACTTGCTGTGTATGAGTAAAGAATGGACAATCTCTGTGTCAGAGTTATGCTTTAGGTACTGTGTTGTCTGGGTTCCAGCTTCTTATTCACCATAATGCATCACTGAGATGTTTTTTTTTTTTTAGGTTTAATAAAATAAGCTTTTCTCTTGCAGTTTGAGTATGCAAATGTTGATGTTTTTAGCTGAATTTCACTTTGAGCCTTGTGATCCTTTTACACCAGGTAGAAAAATGTTAGGTTAGTTTGCATAACGTACTAGAAAATATTTGCATAGCCCTTTGAAATAACCCTTGTTTTTCGTACAGCTCTGGTAGGGATATGTACACACCAAAGACATGAACATATAGTTTTCCCGTGTCTTTCTGATTTGGAAGTGTTTGACCTTTTTTCTGCATTAAAGCACGTTGGGAGAGTGATTGACATGTTCATGAAGGTCATTTCACATGAAATATTACAGTTCTGTGTGACATGAAATGATATTTCAGATATGGCCTTTCAAGTTTAAATACATGGTCTTCTTTTGGTTGGTGAATAATCAGGTCTGAATTTATTGTGAGCAATCAATCTCAGTCCAATGGGGAAAGGAAGAAATATACCCAGCAGTCAGCAGATACTATGGGAAACTGGCTAGCTACAGAATTGTGTCTTCACTGCCAATGACCTGCTTCCTGTTTAGCTCATGAAACCTGATGCACAAGAGCCACTGAATTACTCTGGGTCCAGGAAAGCAAAAACCTCTAACGGGACATATATATATTTATTTTTTTCTGAAAGCTAAGTAAGAATGTTTTGAAATCTTGGCTGTGAGGTGTACACTGAAACAGGTGAAAGAGTGCTGGAGCTTTTTCTGTCTAAAACATTCTAACATTTCATTTCCAATGCCAAGCTAAAGATGTGTGATTCCTAGCATTGCTGAAATGGCACGGTACGATTTTCTGCTCTGTAGCCAAAACCCCACGACCAGACTGAGCTTTCATGCCAGCAGAGAGATGTTGTGAAGGCCATGGAACTGAAGCAAAGAACAGGGGAGGAATTGGTAAACAGCCCTCACTTCATTAATGACATCCCTGTGCTACTTTGCTGTGCCCATTGCAGGAAGCAGTCTGACACCACCAGCAAAATGAAGTCCTTGTGGAAGGTGGTTTACAATGGCTCCTGTGCCAGTATCTGCACATGGAAGGCCAAGAACTTAGAAGGAACTTTCCAGTTCAGAGCAGCAGCTGCAAATGGGCTGGGACTTGGTGAATACAGTGACATAAGCAATGATATAATTTTGAGTGAAGGTATGTCTGCACTTTCTTACACTGTTAATAAAATTTTTTATTCAGGATTATTATGTTGATTTATGAAAACTTACTTCTGCTCTTTAATATAAATTTGTCTCTGTGGCCCTGTAGTCTGCATTATGGAATGATTCTTGAAATAAGGGCTGATTCCCATGCTGTATAAGAATGTGAGAATTACTTCTTGCCTTCAGCCAGAATGTTAGACCTACACTCATTTTTTAAAATCCCACTTTGAGTAGCCAAACAGTTTGGCATTTGCTCTTTCAGTATACACAGTAGGTTATCCCCACAGAAATGGCCCAGGCCTGTAGGAGGATTAGTCCAACCGAATGTAGACATCTACCTGTAGCCCCCAAGATAGCTTTTTGCAGAGGAAGACATTTGCACAGCAGGCAGCACAAGAGTTCTCTCAGGCTTGCTCAGTTCCACGGGATTGATATGTTTTGTATGTATAGTCATTAACCAATTTTCCCTTCTCATTTAACAGATTCTATGATCTCCTCAGACATCATCATTGCCATTGCTGTTGTGACTGGAGTTGTTGTGCTGGTCTTGACTGTGGCCATGTTATTTGTTTTTGGTATGTGGCTGAGTTTTTGCATATCCTTGGTTCACCAGGCCTCAGTAGAAGGCAGTTCAGATGGTGGGAGATAATGGGCTTCCAGGTTTAGGGAAATGTTGAGCAATCCCCAGGGTGGGAGCTGGGAATAATTTGTGTGTTCTTATTCTTTGAGGACCTGGAGATGGTTGGTTACATTTTCATATGAAGGACAGAATACCAGTTCACTCTATCCTTGGGCACTTTTTGCTGTTGATTCCCTGGACAGAGAGCACAGGAATGCTAAAGGAACGCTGATATTTCCGTGTAACCTTATCAAACTCGTACCTTATGATTCTCAAGTTGGGTACTGCATTTATTCACCAATGGCTCCCATTTTTTTCCTTGCAAGCTTCATTCCTGAAGAAAGGATGTAGAGATTAACCTGAGATGTAGCTGTCCACATGTGATGGCCCTGTCACTCATCCTCTCCCTGGGATATAACAACAGCTTTGGGCTTGGGTCTTGCCACTTATAGAAGTAGATGCTTGACTGATTTCTCAGCTCAAGGAACAACTGTGTGTTTTGTGAGAAAAGGATGGAAATGTCTTGCTTACTTGAACTGCTGGGGAGAATGTTGAACAGAATAACAAAAAATTTGTAGCCTTTTCAGCCTGCTTGTGCGCTGGGATGCTCTCAGAGTGAAATAATTGACAGTCTGCTTTTCTGTTCCAGTATGGCATCAAAGGTGGAAATCCAGAAAGCAGACCTTACCTGGACAGATAGTGTTTATCAAGGAAGATAAAGAATTAGCTCAACTCAGGGGGGCAGCTGTGGCAGTGGGACTAGCCAATGCCTGTTACGCTGTAAGGTATGTCCTTGGAGCAAATGTATTTTCAGGAAAAAAACATCTAAGAGGGCTTCCCTGGGCTGGTTTTCATCAGTGCACTCATCCCTGACACCTCAAGGTGGAGTTAAGGGCTGCATCTGCACTGCAGGACACCTTTGCTCTGAAGTACCCACTGCCATGTTGGCTCCCCACTGTGTACCTTGGCCTGGGTTGCCCCGAGCCCACCCTGCATGCTCATGTTGCCGAGAAACACAAGTGCATGGGTAAGGAAGACCTGGTGTTTTCCAGTAGCATCCAAATCACCCAGGCTCCACATGAGCTCCCCTTACATGTAGCTGATGAGACAAATAGTAACAGATTCATTTGAGGAATAATTGTAAGAATATTTCAAACATTTTTAAGTATTAACAAGTGACCAGTATTGCTATTTTGTAGCACTCTTCCTTCTCAAGCAGAGATTGAATCATTGCCAGCTTTTCCTCGGGACAAACTGAACTTACACAAATTGTTAGGAAGTGGAGCATTTGGAGAGGTGTATGAAGGGACTGCAGTAGATATCCTGGCAGATGGAAGTGGAGAATCCAAAGTAGCAGTCAAGGTAATCACAGCCGTGTATTTCTCTGGCAACAGGATGGGATGGGCAGAGAGATTTGGCTCAGAGGTTATACCACAGAAATAGGTGTTGACAAATTTTGGTATTTCCTTTCAGTGTTTCTTGCAAGTCACTTTAAGCTAGCCTATATCCTTGTAATGATTGCTGGAAAATACTGTGTATTTAAGGCCATGTTTATGTATGATAGCTTTGCTTAAGCACTACGTGAGAACGGTGGTGATGACCTAAGTATTATTACGTTTTTGCTTTCTGTTGAATAGACTTTGAAGAAGGGCGCCACAGACCACGAGAAGAGTGAATTTTTGAAGGAGGCACACTTAATGAGGTAGGGACAGCGTTGCCACTGAGCACCCTTTGAAGCCTTTGTCACTTAAGGGTGGTGGCCTTCAACAGGAATGAAAGCAACACTTTCCTCTAAACAAAGTACTGTGTCAAATTTCGTGTGCTTTCCTGTTTCTGCTGAAAAAAAAATTAAATTGCTAGTGATGAATCTTATGAAAATAAAGCTATAAAACTGACTAGCAAAATTTAAGATACAGGTTGCAAGTTCAGTATGATTTATGGATTTATTGGGATTTGGACAGATATATTTCAGTATATTTGCTCCCCTAGAATTAAGTTAGTTGTTAAAGGCAATTGGGCAACATTTGGTTATTCTCATTTTATCATCTAAACAAGCTGATGCCTTGAAGTTTCAATTCACTCTGGAAATTTTTAAAAAGGTGCATACTTACCACTAGAGGCTGCCACATACCTCTTCTATTTAGATAAACTAAAAAAAATAATGCATCTGTCACCAGCACAAGAATTTCACATAGAAGGGTCTATTTGTCAGATAGAAATCTGTTTTTTCAGAGTCTCCACAGAGACAGGTAGAAGTTGAGCTGAAGTTTTCCACTGGGAACGTAAGGCTGAGAGTACGGTTTAGTTTTCAAACACACTTCTGCACTTTTTTAACTTCTATTTCATGAGAGCAGAATTAGAAGCCTCTTTTGAGAAATGAAGGATTTTATATCCTGTACAGAAAACATAGTGTTAATAAATTTGAAATTGATTTTCACAGCATTCTTTTAGTATTTACATGTTTTGAAAAAGGTACCTTGCATTTCTTTGGCTAACTTTTTTCCACACGCTGTAAGTTGAATAAGGTAAGAGGCTTGTGAAAACCAAAGTGAAAACCTGTTATGAATTTACACTTAAATGACAAAGAATAAGTGCTGTGTGTAAACTTTCTACAATCTATCTTCAATCTAAATGGCAATCATAAACCCAGTTAAGGGCTCTTTTCCGTATGGAAATCATATGTACCCATAGTTAAAGTTTGAAGCTTCCCCAATTCTGCTTCCTTTTTCCAGCTAATAAACCCAAACCAGAATTCCTGGAAAAATATATAGTTGGAAATTATTACATTTCAATGTAAACATTAATGTGGGCCCATATATACACTGATACAATGAGACACAGAAATTAAGATAATATAGAATTTTATATATTACATATTCCCAGTAGTCATTTAATAATAATAACAAGAATTGATATGTTTTATATGCTTTAAATCTTTCCTTTTTTAAATGTGAAAATAGATTTATTTCCCTCATGGAGAGTTTAATGATTTTTCTTCATGTTCTGTAAGGTCTCATAAATTAAATAAAGTACAGAAAGACAACAGAAAAGGACCTGATTGTTTACAAACTTTGATGTTAGATATTTAAATGCAACTATTATTTTGCTTGCCTTTTTGGATATCTATTAGAATTTGGATTGTAGTGTCATGCATACTGTCCCAGTTTAGCAAGGGCTATTTGTTTCTTCTCTTATTGCTATGCAGCAATGGGAAAATAGAGCTACCTGTATTTCAGACATTTGATAGTGGTTATTGGTGGGTCATTTGTGTACAAATATATATAGAAAATTCTTGGGTGTATCCTGTTGCTTGAGAAGTAAGGAATGACAGGTCAGGGGAGAAAGGGCTGCCTGAGCTGTAAGGAAAGTGCCAGGTGCTCCCTTCCACTCTTTTTGTCCGAGTCAGAGGTATGTATGTGCTGGGGGTTGGGGGGAACTATCAAACTCAAAATAACACTTTTTGCTAAAGAGTTTTTGCCCACACCTAAGATCACGTGAACTGGAAGATGTTAGAAGGAAAATGTCCTTCTGTTTTATTTGTTTGTTTATAATAGTGCATTTGACAGCAGCACTTTGGACACGGCCAGTTTCCTCAATAGAGTAATGTTTCTTTGACTGCTGGTGGAAATCCTTTCACACAGCAAAGGAAGGAAAACCATTTTATAACACAAGAAATGTGATTGTAAAAACATGGGCACTGACAGAGGCAATAAATATTCTTCATTCTTTGAGAAATGTTAGGTCTGAGGGTGCTGATTGCTCTGTGGTAATCCCTTTCTTTTTGGACGCACCCAAGCAATAACTAGCATATCTGCAAGTATTCCCTGTGTGTATCTTATTTCTCTTGAAAACGTACTGTGAGAAACAGTTCTCCTCTGGATTGTGAAAATAATATGTTGCACCTTGTGCTTTTACCTTTCTCCATGCATTTCTCTGAATTAGCAGTTCTACTGTGAATACAGTAGTAAAAGAGCTCTATTAAAATAATATAGATACCTTTAGTGTACAGGTGGCAATTCATGGTGTTCCTAGATGAGATTGCCATTTGGCTACCTTTCTTTGCTTCCTGGAAATATGATGAAGTGTGCTTTTAATATGCCTGCATGCATTAGAGTGTCCATCAAAGCCTGTATTTTGAAAGGGTGTCCCTGAACTCTACCTATGACTGAGCAAATCCAGGCGCTGTGAGTTACTAAATCGTGTTATTGGTAGAGGCAGGACTGTAAAGGCCAAACTGCTCATTCATTGCTTGCAGCTTTATGCACTTTATTAGCTATCAACCAGCTGGATTTCTCATGTGTAATCTTACAGTCGTTTCCTTCTCTTTAGTAAATTCGATCACCCTCACATTCTGAAGTTACTTGGCGTGTGCCTGTTAAACGAACCTCAGTACCTTATACTGGAGCTGATGGAAGGAGGGGATCTACTTAGCTATTTACGAGGAGCCAGGAACCAAAAGGTAGGGTAAAGACCACAACACTCATGTTTTTAACCTGTTACAATCCACAGTTTCTCAGTTTTTCCCTTCCTCGAAGGCTGTGCTGATGTCCAGCTGTGTCTGTACCTGCAAAGTCTGACCTGGCTTCTCCCTAACACCCTGGGACCTTGGTGTTGAGTGCTGACCTTGCTTTAGGAGTTGCCATGAGGAAGACTGAATGTCTTTAGACCACTGACCAAAACTGTATTTTCATCTGCTTTGCAGTGCAGTGATTTGGCATTTTACCCTGTTGATAACGAGCATTCACTGTATTGATATGTAGAGATTTTGCACCTGTGCTTTGCATGTTTTGAAAAAAATCCTATGCATTTCAAATAAGCAAATAAAACCATCTTCATAGAGGGAGGTTGTCATTCTGAGTTCATAAAGCTAGATTATGTCTTTGTTTCTTGTAGCTCCAGAGTCCCTTGCTGACATTGACTGACCTCTTGGATATATGTCTGGATATTTGCAAAGGCTGTGTCTATTTAGAGAAAATGCATTTTATACACAGGTACAGAACTTATTTCCTTAGTCTTCCAAGGTTTACACACAATATTGAGACTAATTACCTTCCCTGGGAAAAAACGCCTGGAAAGATGTCACAATGTAACAGGGAAGGTGAGAGCACCAGAGTGAATTTTGATGTCATGCTTTTCTGTTAAAAGGGACCTATACTTCTCTCACAAAATGATGGGCAAATCTAAGATCTGAATCCAGGACTCATTGCATCCTAGGCCAGAAATGTATCCTGTGCAACAAAGAGAAGAACAAGTGGAGAGATCCATTTACTGTCTTCATCTGCTTAACAGGTGGACACAGACTTTTCTCAAAGGTGCACAGGGAAAAGATGAGAAGCAATCGGCACAAGTTACAGCAAGGGAAATTAAATAATATTGTTCACAATGTGCAAGATCAATCATTAGAACATGTTGTCCAGAGGGGCTGTGTCATCTCCAGTCTTGAAGATAAGCAAAACTCAATTGGATGAGGCCCTAAGTCACTTGATCTGACCTAGATGTTGACAGTGCCCTGAAGAGGGGTTGAACCAGATGACATCCAGAGATCCCATCAGACCTGAGTTATTCTGCAATGCTAACAGTATCCTCTTGTATTCTGCCTTACAAATCAGGGACCTGGCTGCTCGCAACTGTCTTGTGTCTGAGATGGAATATAAGAGCTCCTCCCGAGTAGTAAAGATTGGTGACTTTGGACTTGCCAGAGATATCTATAAAAATGATTATTACAGGAAAAGAGGAGAAGGCCTACTCCCTGTCAGATGGATGGCTCCTGAAAGCCTCATTGACGGTGTCTTTGCAAGTCGTTCTGATGTTTGGTGAGTTAATGCATCCACACAGCTGTGGGAATAATCATATTAAATCTCACAGCAAGAAAATATGGGTTTACAGGAGGACGGTTGCATATTGCCATCTCTAACAATTTTTAGGCTAAGGCAGATTTCCTCCTAACTGATATATTAAGGAGCTAATGAAAAGTTTGGCGCTATGACAGTACCCATGTGGATTTATCTCTTAATGCTTTGAGCTCTAGCTGTGGATTCTGTCTGGAATGAACTAGTGTCATTCAATCAAACAGTTTTGTACTAGGCCCATGGTGTGATTTTTGCTTGATTGGGCAGTGAATTGACTGTCTGCATAAAGTTCCGTTTTGGTTTTCATTAGATTAATTGGCATTTCCTTCCCACAGCCAAATACTTTCCTCTTACCGTTTCACCCTCTTCTGGTGACTTCTTTATTTTAAAGCCCAAATTTCTCAACATCATCAGGGGAAGGTCGTAGTACTTTGCTGTGGGAGTTTACTTAAAGTGTGTATTTGAGTGGGTTTGAGTTTAAGGTGAAGATGCAGAGACCCACTCTCAGGAGGTGTTTTAAAAAAAACAGACCCAAACCATATCCATTAAACCTGAGATTCATAAGTTTATATTTTGGTAGCCATAGGTACTCATGGTGGACTATAGCCCACCAATCTTGTCCAGGTCCTCAGCCCTTGCTGTCCACCCATTTGACTCTTGCACACTCTTACATTTACCTGAGCAAGTCCTTTGGCACTCTGTGCCATAAAAATGAGGTACTGATTGCTTTTTGATTGGTGCTTAGGAGAATTCTCTCTCCATTTTGAAAGACACCTCTGGAGATTTCTAAACATTTGTTTAAGTGAAGACATGGTCAACCAGACTGTTGCACAGGGAAGCTGTAAATACTCAATACCTTTGAAGAGGCATCTCTGTGAGTCTGGAAAAGTGTGTCAATTCTACACATTTATTTTAGTTATTCCAGAGTCTGTCTTACAGGCATATGTATTGTTTCACAATAAATTAAAACTTACTAATTAAAACTCCTAATTTTTCTGACTGAGTCTTATTCTTAGGTCAGAGACATTTTTACTGTTGATAGGGTCGTTGTTAATGATGACTGTGTTAATTAACTTTTTTTTTTTTTTTTTGGTGTTTCTTAGGGCTTTTGGAGTCTTAGTGTGGGAAACATTAACTTTGGGTCAACAACCATATCCAGGTTTCTCCAATAGAGAAGTTTTGCACCATGTACGATCAGGAGGAAGGCTGGAAACTCCAAACAATTGTCCTGATGACCTGTAAGTAAATTTTGTTTAAATGTTGTTGATAATGTTTATAAGAAGCAGAAGGCTTATTGCCAAGTGGGCATCATTTTGAACGTTACTTATGCCATGCAGAGTTCAATATTCTCCATTTTATTTCAGATAAAAATGCTAACATTGGTAGCTGCCAACCTACATCCAGTAGTGCAGCTTGTGAGTAAGAACTAAGTATTGAAGTTGTATGGTGGATATTGATCTATTAAACAGGGTTTCAGAGACAATATAAAGTCAGTCTTGGGTATGACTCTGGTAGTAATGTGATAACAGGCTGAGTGCCTGATGGTATTGATTAAAAGTTAAGATGGCTTTAAGAAAGAATTTACTGGTCCCTGTAACCTTTGTGCCTGCTTTCCCAATGTAGCTGCAGGAATTAGGCTAATATTAAAACATTTGTGGAAAACAAACCATGCTCTCTTTGCAGATACAAATGTTACAAAAGCCAATAAGAAAAGCTGAATCAGTATAGCAAAAGTGTTCTGGTTAGCTTTTAGCTGAGCTGGATAAACAAACATTCCAATTTCCATTTCTCTCTTGAGCACAAAATTCAGGGTTAATTGCAAAATTCTTGCAATTTAAAGAATAAAATGAATACGTATAGTGGATAGAACTTATACTGTCCAGAGATGTATAAGGGAGGAAGTTGAACCTGAGTCCAATAATCACTCAGTATTGTGTAATTTTGTGTCCCGGTTCTTATATTCACCCTCTGCATAAGCGGTCGCAGCAATGCACTTGACAGCTGGTCCTACAAATGGAAGGAGAGGCTACTTAAAGTAGCCTAAATTCTTACTCTTGGGACTGAGGAAATGGCTTGAGAACAATTCTGAGATTGACAAGCCCAGATCTCTGTCATAAGTCTCACATCATTTACCAGGCTCTGAGTTCCAGAGAGGGTAATTATTTATCATTATGTAGGTACAGCTGAAATTCCATCTTAGCAATAAAGTAGAAGTAAGCTTTAGCACTTGAAGGAGCTGAAGAACTGAAAATACTAGGATTTTGGTTTTAGAAAACAGTGAAAACTGGAAGTCACAAAACAAATGAGAGCCCAAAGCAATTTCAGTTTCAATATTTTCTGCTGAAAAAGGGTTTCCTCCAAAAAAAAAATCTGACAGCTGTCCTGTGAATGAAAAAGCAGAGGAGGTAGTGTATATCCATGTACTAGTTTGATATTCAAGCTCACACAGAGGCTTTTAAGTTGCCTTTAAAATGGGTGCCCAGATCTTCAGAAGAATCAAGAAAACTTTGCATGAAGTAATTTTTAAGGTCCCAGTTCTTAAATTTAGCACAGCAGGTAGGGCTTAAATGCTGGTCTGCCTGTTGTAACTTGTAGGATCAGGGTCTAATAGCAGTAGTTTTTGAAAGCAAAGGGGTTGAATGAGCTCTTAGACTCTTGTACCATCTTTTATCTCATTTGGTGAACACTCAGCACCTGCACACAGCTTCTGTCAGTAGCTAAATAGCTTTTGCTACTTTGCTAGGTCATTAATGGCATGCTAGGATTCTTGACATTCCTGCTTCCCTCCTTGTGGTTTTGAACCTGCATCAGGACATCAGCAGTCAGTAATTGTCTCCTTGGCACTTTGACTTGCTCATTGTCATTTGACAAAACAAACCATCACTGATAGGAAGAGAGTTCAAAGGCCAAATTACTTCAGCTGAGAAGTGTTTAGGAATCTGTGGTAGGCTTACACTGTGAGAGCAAGTAGGGCTGACACAGAATCCTTGGGGTGTAAAAACACTGAGGAAGTGGGATTGGATTTTTTTTGGCAGTGTGGAGAAATTCTCCCCCTCATCTTCAGAAGATGTTACTCCAGGGAGTAATCATCTGCTTTCCCCCAAAGAAGTGTGGATAGCTAAAGCCTGGTAATGAACTGAGAAAGGGGATTGGGGATCTATAAATGAGATGAATTTATTGAAATATGAATCATATGTATGAATGGCGCTACTTTTGCGGTCAGAGATCTGCATCTGGCACAGCCACCTGGGTGTGAGCTTTGCATACAAGCTCATGCCAAGGTTTGGACTCAACTGAGCTAATTTAACATAGGTCTTGAAATCCTGTGAGTTGCATCAAGAGAATTTATATAAATGCAGTGCCACTTGCTGACTTGAAGCTGCAGTTCCACCAAACGCTCACTCCCATGTAGAGTTATGCAACTGAGTTTGACGAAGAAACTTTAGTTCGGTAATGAAAAGCTTTTGCTATTTGGATTATTTATAAGGAAGAAATTCTTTTACAGTGAGGCTGGTTGGATACTGGAACAGGTTGCCCAGAGATGTTGTGAATTACTGAAAGTGTTGGAAGTGGTCAAAGTCAGGTTGGATGGGGCTTTGAGCAACCTGACTAGTTGAAGTAAGTCCCTGCTCATGGCATGCAGTTTGGATAAGGTGATCTTTGAAGGTCCCTTCCAACACAAACTATTCTATGATTCTATCACTTATGTATCGTTTCCTGTTTCTTTCTCCTTCTGTTGGCCTATGACAGTCTGTTTCTTCCTTAAAGTTAGATGAGCAGAGTACTCAGTGAGCTCATTTACTTCATTGCTAACACCTTGCACAAGGCTCTGCTCATGAGAGCCCAAGTGCTAACCTGACAGAGCACATAACCTGAACTCATGCTTTTTTCTTGGATAGCCTACCAATCGGCAAGCATTCTGGGAGCAGGAGTACAACCAGGGCTATTTCACCTCATTTTGAATCCTATTCAGTACTTTTCCATGTATATGTCCAGTGTCTTCAATAATCTGTACACCTGAAAATAAGCAGATGAAGTGACTCAGAACATTAGGAAGTCGCTACCAATTTTTAGATTCTTCAAAAGGATATTCAAGATTTCACTGGATCCTTCTGAAAAAAACAGAAACACTGTTCAGCTCCACAACCACATGATACAGGTCAATGAAAAGTGATTCTGAAACATTTTTTCTACTCAGGTTTCTCACCCAATGCCACAATTTTAATGAAAAATAACATTGAAAAATCAGAAATTAAGAGATTTCTCCTACCTGTCACCAAGGGTGTTGTGAAATACGCAATTGTGGTAAAAGACAGCAGCCTCCTTTTTAAGACGAGTAAGTGAAGATCTGAGCAAGCCAATATATTTCACGTAACTTGGTAACTCCTGGTATCACGTAGCAGCAGGTCTGGGAAGTTGTTTGTCAGGGAAGGATTTGAACTTAGGGCTTAGAGGTGAATACTCTACATTCCAGTAGTGGCTTCCTGACTGGCCTTTCACTGGCTGCTCAAAGGCTGCTCCCAGGTTTTGAAACCATAAGACACCCCTCTGCTCCCAACACTTAGCATATCAAGGTGCTGGCTCTGTTTTGGTTTACAGGCTGGCTCCCCCTGGCTTTTGTAGGATTTGGTTTTGTGTAGCCTGGACTCACCTGGAGTAAGCAATGTAAATCGGCCCTATCCTTTAGACAAACAGGAGGGGCAGTTTTCCACTGAATGGTGCAGATAGTATCGAACAACGTGGGCTAGGAGGAACATTTTTGCCTTTGATGGGAAAACTTACTCCTATTTGTTTTTGTCTGGAGGCAGAATTCTAAATTAACCCTCTCTGTGCTGGAGGGTTTGCCTTGAACTTCCACTAAAGTAATGGTGATGTGAGTTGAAGAAAGATTAAATAAGCTGATAGCTTCAGGTTCACTTCTGGATTTAGACATCTATTTTTTTTTTTTCCTGTGAGAGAATTACCTCCTTGTCAGCTTTCTTAGAAAATATTGGTGACTTCTTTGGTGAGAGTAGATATTAATGGTAAATATGTCTTTTTTATTGTTGTTTTTGTTAATGTTATAGCTGTTCCCAATCTCAAAAATATCCAGCTTTGAAAAATTAAAAACCACTCATTGTGAGTATTACTAAAAATTGAACTTTAATGTGTTTTTTCTTCCCTCAGCTGCTGATCATAATCTTTGTACCACAGAAAAAGTTTTTGGAAGTTGAAAATCTAGGCCAAACTTGCTTCTCAGATAATTTAATGATAAACTTTGACTTTAATCATTCTGTTATCTTTAATGTTTTTATTATAACGCTTTTTTTTTTTCCAGCTGTGATTTAATGAAAAGATGCTGGGCCCAAGAACCTCACAACAGACCTACTTTCCCTTATATTCAGGACAAATTGCAGGAGATAAGGCACTCTTCACTGTCCTTTACTCACGACCTTGAAGACAAAGACGCAACAACTGGAATCATCAACCAAGCTTTTGAAGGTGAGTCAGGGCCAGTAGATGCTGTCTTCATGGCTTCTGCCCCAAGAACTGTAACAAAGCTTTATTCAGCAGTTCTTTATATTGCTTTTGTCACTGCCTCGAATAATAGGAGTAGGAAGCTTTTCACAACTTCAGTAATTCCTGACTGGCTAAACCTAGGAAAAAAGTGAATTCTTAATAAACAATGTGATTTGAAAATCTGCAAAAATAAAGTTTTTATCAATTGAAATAAATAATTTTTATTTCACTTTTTTTTTTTTAATTTAAACTGTTTGCATACTATGGTTTTCTAGTGAAAAATGTTTCCAGTGAAAAAAATTATTTTCCATTCTAAAAAAGCAAAACCTAATTGTTTCTAATATTCCTATAACCCACCCTGCCTCATAAAGAGTTTTGATATATCAATATTTTGTAATTTCCTAAAAATTTCCTGATCCATTCCAGGAATAATGCACTACCCAAATTAAATAACTATGTAGTCATTTTTCTGCAGGATTCTACCCATATTAAATTTATTTGCATTCTCCAATGTTCAATTAACAATACTCTATTTCATATTTTTATCAAATCTTTATCATTCAGTGTAGCTTTACAAATGTCAGTTTATCCCCATCACAATTTGCCCCTCTGTCAGTGCCAGTGTGTGCATGATATGGTTATATGTCACTGCAAGACTAAAGACTTTATCATCGGCATGATGGGACCAAAGTAAGCGAGCACAGATAACTTATCATTTCCTGCTTTTGAAACAGCTGATTTTGCACCCTTATGCTCTAATGAGCTTTGTGCATTTGCATGTAATATACTTCCCTAGTTTCTTTCAGGGCATCTTCGCTCTGACTAGTGGAGTACAGGAAAGAGATACTTAATCTGGCGCAAATCTAAACCTGGCATTGGCTCAGGAAAGGAGTACAGCCAATTAATTAGGCACTTTGCCCAAGCTAATAGGCCTTACATGTTGAATGGACTTTATCTCGCCTAAATGCAGCTGTCTAGAAGCTAGGAGTCTCATCTAAGATTGTCACTCTCTGTAATTGGGAGAAAGAGACATCTCCAGAGAGTGGCAACTCACATGTTTTAGGCAGGTACCATAGAATTAAAGGGATCACCTTTTGCCTTTCTCTCTACTGATGCTGGCTGGAATCTAGGCGACTTGCCATATTCAAATTGGACACTGCATCTCAGCCTAGGTGCTTCATTTTCAGATGGCTACAGAAACACAGCTGGACACTGGTCTGTGCTGATGATTTGGCTGCTTGCATCTACTCCTGAGCATGCGTAGTTTCCTATCTTAGACATCTTTGCTATGTATTCCTTAACTCCATCGGCAACGGAGACCTGAAAACTAAGGGAATTAAGAAATTCCTGTGGCATTACATCAATATCTGTTAAAATCTTTAGCAGGGCTGAAACTTTTAAATACAAGCCTGCCACTCTGCTGCTTGGAGATGGGGAAACAGGCTGGAATACAGGTTGTCATCCTTTTGGTGGAGCGGGCCTGGCACAGACGTAACATGCAAGGATTTTAAGATGCAACAAGCAAGTCTCTGCTTCACGTGTGCCAGCTAACTCTGATCTTTGCCCTGCTGTTAACTTGCTCAATCTAGGCAAATCAGTACTTTTACTGGGTTGATAAATATATATTTTTAAAATAGATAGCATTCTTTTGCCAAAATTTCAGGTTCTGCCACACAGCAGAGGTCACAGAAAAATCAGCATTGCTTTATTTGTTTGCCAGGGACAAAAGTAGCATTCTTAGAAATGCCCAAATATTTGAAAAGGAACATATGGATTGAGACTGCCATGAAGTTTCAGTTTGAGTGGTTAAAACCTGAAAAAACAATTTACCACAGAAAATGTGGTCATGTAATGGACTTTTAAGGCAGTCTTAATAATAGTGGTATTCCATAAGGTATGTTACATTTAGGGGATCTGTTGGCAGTGGTAATTTTTTAAATCAGATTCTATTAAGCCTCTTTATAATAACCTAGTTGGTAAAATCTGACCCACTGTGATAAAGAGGGCAATTCAATGCAGGCAGAAATTTGGCAATAGCCTTCAGAGCCAGCCTTTTCTCTTGGCACACTCTCTCCTGGAGCCTTACCCTTTTCTCCATCAGCTGCCCTGTTCCCTCCTGTGGCTTCCCCCCCATTCTTCCCTTTCCATAAGGTCTTCCCAGCTGTTGTTGCCACAGACGAACTGCTGGATCTGCATTGGGATGGAAAGACAAAGCAACTGTTTTCATGCTTCCATTCAATGTTTTCATGGTTCAGTTCTTGAAACTCCTCCTTAACTTCTCTTCAGACTCATTTAGTGATTTTCACACGGGGAATGTCCATCAGGAAAAGATATAGCTTGAGTATTATTTGAGTTTTATCTGTGTATCATCCTTTCATTTAAATGTATTTTAAAAGACAAAATACTTAATAAGCTCTTTACATGTCTCTATAACACACATGCTTTTTTCCACACATATTAATAGTTTATCTGTAGGTTATCTTCCTCTTTCCCCAAGTTCAGTCTTTACAAGCCCATTAAAACATTTTACTGCTTACTTGACTGAAGGCCTAGAGTCCTGAGGATGTCTTAATTTTGCTAGATTACCTGATCAGGGATACATGCACGTCCATTTTCTGTAGCTTTTCAGACTTTAGCTACTTCAAATGTTTTTCTGCCTGAGAAGTAAACCTTGTGCAGCAGAGTTCAGTGAAACATGGGCTTTAGAAGTGCAATTGATTTAAGGAAGATCTGGCAATAGGGTTCTAGTTGGACATCCAGCCTAGCATGGTGTCTCCTTCATGACTTGGTTGTAAACAGTTTGGGGCATGGGAATATGTTTCAGTCTGTGATTTGTAAAACACTGTATAATAAGTAAAGATACTTAAAATAACTGTTAAGTTTACATTCATTTTTAGCTGGGACTAAATGTTGTACTTCTTGTGTTTGTAGTATTAGTAGATAGATGACAGCCAAAACAAATAATCCAAAAGACTGTTCCATGATGGATTGTCCTGGACAACATTTTCCAAAAATGTTACGCAGTCATTGGCCTTTGTGTGTAATGAAACTCCTGTCATGAGCCTCCCGCCAAGAAATGCTTGCTCTCACCAGGAGACTTGGTTCCAAAAGAAAGGGCTAAATGTCAAGCAAAGTGAAATGACAGGCCTCAAAATAACTACGATACTTAGCCTTACATGGAGTCATCCATCTTCCAATTTTTGCTCAGCCTTACCTAATTGTAGGTGGCCACATCTTAGGTCCGTATGTGCTGTCAATGCTATTTCATAGGTGGGAAAGCTGGAAAACTGGTGCCATATGACATGCAGAGTGCAAGTGCGGGTGAACTAATACAGATAGTATGTTAGTGGTCTGGACAGCATGCTAACAGAACAGCTTGAGGATGGCAAAAGGGATAATTGACTTTGTTATTGCAACAGTTGCCCTTCCAAAGGAAGCATCAAGTGGCAATAAGTATGCCTGAGCAACACCAGCAGCTCCTGGCACGGCTGCTTCAGAAGGAGGGAAGCAATCTCAGGACCAGGACCAGGTCTACCAGTTTAGAGTTGTTCTTGCTCTTACAGGCTTTCCCAAGACATCGCCCATGGGCATTAAGTAGCATTGACAATATTTTTTTTGAGTGAGGAAGCACTTTCCAGCTGGAGCACGGAGACATCAGTGGTCTTTGAATCCAATGGGAATTGACTGAGCTGAAGCCCCATCATCAAAGTCCCCATTCATTGCTGAAAGATAGGCTGCTCTTTCCCCAGTTTCAAGAAGTTCAAATGAAATGTCATGAATCAACTTGCTAACAGGATGGCCCTGCATTGCTGTATAAATAGCTAGTCTGTCTATTTTCAGACATAACTTTTTACATTTGCACATACAAGACAGCAATATATTTTTTCGGGTCCCAAGGGTGCCCCTTTGTGCATGGAAACACCTGTTTGTTTTGGCAAACCTCTTTGCCGACATCAGACAACTGGGCATTAAGCAGCTGGAGCAGCTCCTTGCCTTTATGACCCACGAGGACTATTCTTATCAGTGCTGCTCCCCACAATCCCTTTTCAACCTATAAGGAAAAAAAGGCAAATTACTCAGAAGCTGTGTCCCAGCACTACACTCTTGCTGCTAGAAGTGGCTCATTGGGTGAGAGGAGATGCAGGGCATCTGGAAGGAGACGGGGTAAATCCAGTACAAAAGACTAAAGATTAAAAGGAAGCACATTTGGCTTCAAAATCATAATTTTTAAATCTCCAAGCTGGAGATATTTCTTGAAAAATGTGGGAAGATAAAGCAATTTGAATTTTGTAATATTTTGGGGGTTTTTGCTTTTCTTTCCAAAGCCAGTCACTCGGTGTATTTACCTTTTTTGGCAATTAAGATACTTACTAAAAATGTAACTTTTTAAAAAAATCTCTCTGCAAAATTTGGAGGGATTTTGTATTAAAATCTGGAATCGACAATTTCACCATTAATTGTATATCTGCCCACTCTGCTGGTTAAGTAGTACTGGTTTGCTGTTGCCTGTCTAAGAGTCATCAGTTAATTTTCCTAAAATGAGCTGCATTTTAAAACACTATTCTGCACACCTCTCTGAACTTAAAGTAATCACTTGGACAAACGGAAGCTTCTCTAAAGCAGATGTGTTGATAAGAGACATTTTTAAAACCTTGCATCTAGTCTCCTTTGTATTTTTCTGAAATTCAGTAATCCTCTTCCCACTTAGCTTAGTGAGTGGCTGACCCAAAGCCAGCAGAGGTCAGAGGAGAGGCTTCTTCCAAAACAGTGAGTGGTTACAACACTGCAGGAAAAGGGGGACTTGGTGGCGTCATCATTTCCTTATTTGTTCCCTAGACAAATGCTGCTTGATTCCAGAGAGCACACATGAGCCATATGATACTGCAGGGCAAGTCATGCTAATACTTTGCCTTGGACTGGGGGAAAAAAGTCAGATGATACGATGTTGTAAGAGATTACATTTGTGTATTTGTATAGACATAACAGCTCAGGCACTCCCTTTACGCTGGCTGTCTAAGCTGTTTGACAGTCGCCATAGAGCTGTAGGCACGTTCAGGAGATATTACTGTTGTACAGGTAAGGATGTGAAATAAAGCATCTCCACAAAGTGACTCATTCTTTTTTTCTTTCTCTCTACTGACTGTAAAGGCAGCCTAGGCAAGGAGCTTAAACCAGGCATGGCAGATTTGGGTCATAAAACTTTGCTAAAATGGATCATGCTTTATGACCTGGAGAAGGGGGTGCTTTCCTATTTATAAAGCCTTACTATATTGCAGCTAATGTGGAACTGCACTTCTTGGTTTTCCTATATTATAAATGATAACAAACAAGACAATAAACAGGTTTGTATCTGTATTTCCCAAGACATCTTCTTACACACAGAGGTTTCAGTCCACAGATCTTTGAAATATGTATTAAAATAAAAAGAAAGACAGGCAGTCAATGCTTCAAGCAGTTTAGTGCAGTGGAAATGCAGGATTATCAAAATTCTCACTTTTAGCACCTTTAGTGTTTGACAGAATAGCAAAGCTTGGTGAGTCACCCTCAAACCATGCAAGATCATATGCGTCATTAGACAGGAAACACAGATATATCTCCACTGATATATAATACAGAGTGGAGTATTAAAACGGATATATATTTGTTCTATTTATATTCTTACTGGCAAAGTGGAGAAACTGAAATACAGCACCTCCAGCTCCAGGTGGCCAGCAGGTATCAAGAAAGAAACTATCTCCCTGAGCTAACCAGCATAGCTGAGGTGGAGAAAAAAGGGTTTAATACTCACCTTTTCACCCCGAAAAAAGGTATGTTATCAAGTGCTTCTTTTGAATGTGTTCACTGTGAGGTACACCTTTCAGCCATGCCAGTAAGACAACCAACCTCTCGTTTTCTACCACGTACATTGCCTGGCAGAGTCTGTATGAGAAAAGCAAGAAGACATTAGTGGGGAAAAGTAAATGTGGCTGCACTTCTAAATACCTTACCATATTGAAGGTGCTAAGCATTGAACGGGATTGTGTTATCCAGAATTAGTAACATCTCAGGTTGGCTACTTAGCTGGTGTAAATGAGCAACATCCCACTGGTTTCCCTGAAGCACTGGTAATTTGTGTGAGCTGAGGCTCTGGCCCTGAAATAGCTGTAATAGAAGATCAGCATCTCTAGGTCAGTTTGTTCAGTGTCTACCAATCAGCTTTTCTACTGACTTTTTTTTCTTCTTATATGTTATCACCTTCTGAACTTAAACACCAAAATACCCACCTGCTTATCAAGACATCACAAAAATTTGCACCCTTCCAGGCAGGACTTCAAAACACGGTGTGAGCCCACACAGCCTACTGAGCAGGCGAGGAGAGGCACAGTGCGGTTGAGAGGCAGGATACGTGACCCAGCTCGGCATCACAGCTGTCCTGAGGCAGGAAGCAGCCGACTGAGATGTTGAGATTGGGAAGGGGGAAGCATGGATTTTATCAGGTTAGGACTGGTCTCCTCAGAGGAGGCTAAGCAAGCAAACTCCATCCCGCATTAGTATGAGTCAGCCGATCATGGTTTCTTGTGTCAATTAATGCAGGGCTCCCTGGAGTAAGCTTCTGCCTAACCCCGGAGAGATGCATTGTAATTAATTTACCTGTAGTTTGGCTCAGATGTTGTGCTTCAAGCTACACCACTACTAGGAAAAGTGACCAACAATGTCAAAGGTCCTTGCATCTAGGGCAGGTGTTTGTGCAAGTACAGGGCTGAGCTTTGAAAATGCCACTTTAATTATTGGAAGCAGTCTACCTGAGAGACCACAGAGCTCAGCGCGTATCTGCTTCTCAGCGGGATACTTAGCCTGCACAAAGCTCTGGACTGCCAGAGCTAGCCTGCCTCATGCCCTGAGGTAGGTTGTTTAAAGCAAACTTGGGTAACTCTACACTATGTGGCAGTCTGCAGTGTAGACAACCCCTCAGGATTTAAGCATTTGGAGTTGACTCCCCCAGCACGACTTCAGATTCCATGAAGGTGTTCCTTGGACGCCTCCTCTCGGGACGTTTTGTTGGCTCAGCCAGGCTTTGCTTGTGAAATCTGAGGGGATCACATCACATGGTTTATCCTGCATTTACTCACGTATAACCCAGCATGACTATACATCAATCAACTAATTTTAGCAATGTTAAAACTGAAAAGAAAATAATGATATCTCATAAATATGCTGACCTGCCTCCCCACTTCAGCTTCTCTCTCTCTTCCTTCAAATTCTTAATGTTTTTGGGAAGGGGCTTCCAAAGATTATTCAGAATTCTCTGCATTGGCTTATGGCTTCTCGGGGTGTTGATGGTGCTTCTAGCCCTCACATCTATGGGAGAATTTCACAACATATTTTTTTTCCTCAATTCCTCATTTTCAGTATCTTTTGTCTCTGGCCTTCATATAAGTAAAGAAGCAAAAAGTATTTGCTTGCTTTGCTGACTTACATGAGAGGCAAACATTGTGGTATATAACTTGACATCTTGGCTTGTGCTAAGCTTTCATGGGGGCTGAACACTGAGCTAGGAGGAGACGGCACAACAGTGAAGGAAGGGGCACTTGCAGTCAAAAATCTCATTGTGAAAGTGGCAATGTAGCTTATAGACGTCACGTCATTGCAGAAAGGACATCAACATTATATTCTTCCTCTGTCTTTGGACAGAATAAGAATAATCTGCAAAAAATAGTCTTTCTTGGTTATTTTGTCCCCAGAACTCAAAAAAGTAAAACCAAGGCAAGGTGTTTGATTTTTTTAAGCTCTTTTTCTCTATAATGAGAAACGCAGTGGTGCATAGGATGAAAAAGGATTATAATATTTTATATATTCTGTAGTTCTCCAGACCTGTTGGGGAAAGAATTAGTAATGTATCTATATATCTGGTAAAAATATCTCAGTGACCTCATACTCACATTTGTGTAAACATCACCTCATCAGTTCCAGATACTTATACAGGAAACAAATCTGAATGCTCCTCTAGTGTTCTATACTTAGGCAGGTCAGCCAGCATATGTCTGGTCTGTAAATACCCAGTTTTACTTGGGTCCTTATTTTAAGGTTTCTCTCTTAAGAGTTTACTGCAAACATGCGCTCAGCGTTTGCCACTATGCCTTTTCCTTTGCCCCCGAGGGGTCCCATTAAAAGCTTTATTAAACAAAAAACAAATACAAAGAAGAGCTGTACTGGTTGGTAAAGGCTTAGTTGGGATTGAATTACTAAATATTGCCATAATAGCCCTGAACTGACAAAGTGAGTATCAAATGATTTTTCGTAGCTGTCAGTCACTGTGGTATGTGACCACAGTTTGCTCTATGTCCCAATCTCCATCTTGCTAACAGGTTTCTAAAACCAAAATTCTCCTCCAGACTTCTCCTGGTAATCTTTCCTAGAGGACTTTAGTATGTGGAATGACTTTGGCCTTATAGTTTAGGGGATATGTGTGTTTATAGTGACATAATAAACTGTGTCTTGCCTGGTGCAACAGCCCAATGCTTGCAGTTCTTTTGAACAGATAACCCCAAATGTCATGTGTTTAATTTGCTAGTTGGGAAGTAAAATAAGGAGATAATGTAATGAAAGAAGGTGCATGTTACAAAAATAAGTGCAAAAAATAGCAACAATTGCTGCCTTAGCCCTTATAAAAAGATACACTGCCTCCAACAGATTTCAGGCAATTCTGTACATATTAACAGCATCAAATTAGTGAAAAAGTAAAAAGTTTTTAGAAATGGGAAAACCACACTGGACTGTCAAGTCCAAGCTTCTAGAAAAACAGAATGGAGAGGCAGTCTATAATGATGTAGTAGGCAGAAAACTGCCTATATTACAGGAATCTTTAGCAGAGTTATTAGCGGAGTTACATAAAGTTATAGACTGAAATAACTTTGGCTTTATTAAGGCTAATTTTACTACCAAAAGAAGCAGGTCATATATTCATAACTGTATTGTTGCCTGTAGAAGTATGAATGGTGACTACCAACCTTCCCTAAGTGATTTGCTGAAAGCTATAATCCACAGGCAACAGCAGAAAATAAATTTGAATCATCAGTCCCTCTTATGCAGTCAGTAGACCAGCTCTCTCCAACAGCTGACTGGCTTTATTTGCTTTCTAATGCCACATGTATATCACTGGGCTGTTGTCTTGTCTCTTTTTTTTCTTTTTTTTTTNAGTGATGTTCTGTGTGCAGATTCGGACAGTATTCTTTCAGCCATGCTAATGGAAACAAGGAATCAAGAAGGCTTAAATTATTTGATATTCATCAAAGAAGACAACCAAGATCAAGGCAGCATCAATTCTGCTGAAGTTAGTTAAGTCTGATTCCCTCTGTTTGAAAGAAAGAGTGAAAGAAGAGAAAAAGCTCTACCAAAGAAGACGTAAGCCAAGGAAGATATTCTGCACTTCATCATATTTACAGAGATGTCTTTAAAAAACCAACAACTCTTTAAAACACCAGAAAATACCATAAGTACTGAATGATGTGTAGCAGAATAAGACAACAATTACATATCTTTTGATTTTCTAAATGTTATGCTTTGGGTGTTTCACAGAAGACAGTTTAAGAGAATAAAACAATCAGACAGCAAGTGTTTTTACCGTGTTGTTGATTAGCTTTACACAATCACATATGCCTCAGACAGTCGTTCCAAAAAGGGAGTGCTGGTATGCTGCCTTAAAGAATGGCCAAGCTCGCTTCTGAAAAGAAAAAGCATTTTAAATGTAGCTTCATTGTGCACAAACAAGATTTTACAAATTGAAAAACTGACATAAATTCGTGTTGTATTTTTATGAACTCCAAATCAGAAAGCAATTGAAGAACGGTGGCTGGGTTGTCCACTGCTGAGGATGGTCTATTTTACTATTTAAACAAATGTGTGCAATCGTCTTGAATGTTCAGTTGCAGAGCAATTGATCTGTGAATCTAGAAGAGCTTGTTTTCTTATGCTTCTTTTCCTTTCCCGTTTTAAAGTTGATCATCCTCACTTATTTCTTATCAGACTGGATGAATGAAAACTTTTCTTGATGTTTTTAGAGATCAAGTGAAAGTATATTAAAACACTATACAAATCATTACTGAATAAAAGATAGCAATCAGCTTTTTGGAACATTTCATCATGAATAGTAGTTTGCAAATTATACAGAGCTATTTATTAACATCTGTCAAGAACCTAGAAACGTGCTCTGGTTTTATGTGAATATTTGATAATGGAGGACACTGAAGAGTAGTAAAGGCACTATGTGATGCCAGAGTGCATACATTTTTAAGGTGCAACTCCACTGAAATAAAACTTCAAAAGTTTCTTATGTGGAGATCCAACACAGATGAGCAAGAAATTTGGGGTTTGACTGTTTTACTCAAATGAAATAGAAATTGAGAGCTCTTGAATTAGGATTCTTCAAAGTACCTGACAAAGCCCATTCAAGCCTATAATTATATAAGTATTATTTTCTTCATCTACAAATTAGTGTACAAGCCAGATTTGCTTATTACCACAATTAGAGCACTTAATTTATTTTTTCTCCCAAGATATGCTCACCAGATCATGAGTGACAGATAAATAACTAAATACTGTATAACCTTGTGTTCCTCTTCAAGTGCTGCTTGATTGATTGTACCACCATTCCTTCCATTTCAATAACTTAAACATGAGAAACATTTACTAACCAGTAGCATGGGTCAGAATCCAGGAAGGTCTCGGTTCTGAAGTCACACCTGGATGACTTCATGTGCATGCATAATTCCATTCAACTCGAGAGGACTGCTCAGTCAGTAAGCCACTGTCGTGGTTTTGGCCGGATTGGCCAATCTGAATGACAGATGGCCCTTCCTCCCGCCAAAAGAGAAAAGAGGAAGAGATAAGAGATAAGGAGATTTATAAGTTTAAAATGAACTAAACTACTTTAATGAAGTATTGATATTAAAATTAAAAAAAAAAAAAAAGAAATATGAAATAGATACAATATATACAAAATTGTATCGAGCTCCCAAGATGATGTCACCAGCAGGCACTGGGGAAGTTCCAGACTGGACTCAGCAATGGATGGGAACTGGGTTCCAACTCTGGAGTCAGGAACACATGGATTGGGATCAAATGCAAATGGACAGGGTCCTCTTTGGATGTCGGACATTGAAGAAAGAGAGCTGACCCTTTGATCCCTCAGTTTTTATTCTGAGCATGGGGCAGATGGGGTGGAATACCCCTGCTGGTCGGGTTTGGGCCACTGGTCCTGTCTGCTCCTCCCCACAAGTGTGATCCCTCTATGTTTTTTCCATTTCCGACCCTCCAATGGGGCAAATAACAAAAATGACTGACCCGGGTTGTTATAGCAATAAATATAAACATGAACCTCTCTGCATACTGTTCCTTGGCATGTAATACAAACATTGATCACTCTGAGAATAAGCAATTTTCTCCACAATATGCTGTTTATTTCAGAGAGTTAGAAGAGGCCTACCTAAGATGTAAAGTTACTGTACAGAATGTTGGTTCTGTTTTCTCTAAACCAGGACAGCCACAAAAAAAGGTTTTGAAAACCAACAAAACTTCTTATGATATGTTTTTTCTTTAGCAGGAGAAGCCTTCAATCCTGCCAAAATTTTTTCTAGGCAACACCTTTCAGAGGCCTTGGGACCTTGTGATGTGATGACCCAAACTGATTTGGTTTTGTGTAGGTTCGAGCTGAAAAAGGATCATCTAAGAACCTATCCAATATGGGTAAAACTGGTTAGTGTGAGAGGTGAATGTCAGTGACAGCATTCAGAAGTAATGCCCATGAGGTCTTGAAGTAGTCACAAATACCCAAAGCAGCATAGAAAGAACAAAGGGGAAGGTTGCTTTGGATTGGATGGATCAAAGACACATCTCTCAAGCCAAAAATAAGGATCCTGACCTATAACTCGCTGAATTCAATGGAAGACACAATACCTAACCTTCCCCATACATGCAGTGATCTTAGGCAAGCTCAGTGATATAATTTGTCAGCTTTGAGCAGGTGCTACCCATCACTACGTTCTCCCTCCCTCATTTCCCTGCCTTCAAGGAATAGCTACACAAATTCAGCTATTCCACTGAGTTATGGTAAAGTGGAATTTGATGTCTGCAAATTTACCTCACCTGCATCCACCCATGATGCTACTTGCAAAGAGTTTCTTAATCCCTCACGTTTCTTATCACCCTTCTCTTTACATGTTTTCAGCATTTCACTTCTCATTGAAGTGATGCTTCTTCTCTTCCTTTAGACTTTTCAGGATGATGCCTGTTTTACTCATCAACTCTTATTCACTATCAGGAGGACAGCTCTTGTCTTCAAGCATCCAGGCCCTGATCACAGTTTTCATATACTACAGTAGGGGAGACACACGTGAGAGGTGTTGAGAATGGCCTGTTTTTGTCTCTGACAGTTGGCACCTCCTCCTGTGGCAGATTAAGGGAAAGACAAAAGAAAGCCTTGAGTCCAAGTGTCTTGACTTTCAAGATTATAGGTTTTTAAGTAAGTGTAAATGTGTTTAGGGATCATAATGCAATTTAAAGGAAATATGTATTTAGCAGACAAAAGAATCCTGATGTATCAGAAAGGTTAAAAGTGAGATAACGGTAAAAGTAAAGCAGTTGTGACCACACTTGTGTGACATAGTGCTGAGAGACTCATCCTCAAGCATAGAGGCAATATCGTGCATTTTTACCTTCTTCATTTAAGGTGTACAGTGAGACTGAGTCTATGGTGTGATATCTATGTAGTAAAAGGAGTTATTTCTGGATTCTCTTGTAAGCCAGAGGAAGCTACCTAAATAACAGAAGAACCCTGTCCTGGAAAGATTCCCTCTGCAAGAGCTAGAGGAACGAGAAAGTGATGTCTGAAGTCTGAATCAAAGATGTTCCTATCAGCAATTCTAAAAGCTTCTTACCAAAACCATCGTTCTCAGAGTAGTATAAAGCAGACAGACCCAGTGTTCACCAGCTATAAATCAGGCTAAATATGTTACACTGTAGTTACATAGAGCAGTGGAGAAACTGTCTCCAAGTCTTTAGCTTCTCAAGATTTGGCCTGAGATAGGTAGACCTATGTCCAGCCAGTTCCTGAGCAAACGATGGCTAAATTTCCTAAGCTCTCTCCTCTCTATTTTGTTGCTGGGCATGACATTATATGGTGTGGAATATCCCTGTAGTCAGTTCGAGTAATCTGCCTGGTTGTGTCCACTCCCAAGCACCCCCGATTTATTCACTGGTGGGGCAGACTGAGATGCAGAGAAGACTTTGATGCTGTGCAAACACTTTTCAGCAATAACTGAAGGATTAATGTGTTATTGGTATTGTTTTGGTGACAAATCTGAAGGACAGCACAAGATAATCTTCTGTCCAGAAAATAGACTCCAACCCAGTACAGTCTCTAAGCTGCTCAGGAAGAGGAGATGTATGTCCCCAGGTGCTGACCAGGGGATGCCCTAGGTGAGTCTCTAGGATGCAGTTGCTTACTATCTCAGGCTCTTCCTTGTTCCTTGATGCCAGCACAAATACTTGGCGAGATCACTGAGCAACGATGGTGAGCATGCTTCAGGATGTGATACCACAGGCAACCCACTAGTGCTGGGCTCTCAAATGGCAATGACTGAACTCTGAGCCGTGCTTGGACAGACATGGACATACTATATGGCTTTAGCTAGCTTATTTAATCTCTCAGCTGCAGACTTGACATCCATATGAATGGGTGAAAAATATTTACTGCTACCTATGAATAGTATTTACTACAACATAACACAAATGCTGTAGCGATTAATTAAAGTTTGTAAATTATTTTGTAAACGTGAAGGGCCAGGGCAGATGTTACTTATTTACTAAGGCAGCATTTTCAGTGGCATCAGTTCTAGGTCTGTTGTTTTCAGTCCCCTTGATCTAGAGCCATCAGTGCATTTCTGGTTTTGAGGATTGCAGGGATTTTTGTACTGGGTGAAAGATGAAGTTATGGAAAGTTTGTTTGTAGCTGCTGCTGAGATATATGCCAGGCTTCAGGGGGATCACATGCTTATCCCCATGTGCCAGAGAGGGAGTGCTCGGCAGTTTGACGTGAGCTCTGGGAACATGGTTGTCAAGATCTCTGAAGAGAAAATTTACACAGCTTGAAAAGAGAATTTTTTGAGATATGAAAGGCAAAAGACGTGTTTGCTTGTATCACATAAGACTGAGAAATGTGGGAAGTTAAGATGAGTTCTTTGCCTTTTCTGTATTTAACATTCAGGTCTCATCTTCACTGGAAGACTTTACTGTTAAATCATTCAATGGCATCACCCCAAGATCTGGGGAACTTAAAAATGGCCTCCATAAAGGCAAAAGGTTGTGCAGCTACATTGCTAACGTGAGTGTTTTCTATTAGTCTTCATTACCTGCAAAAATCTGATAAGTGGCAGGGACAAGAAAGTCAAAAGCTGAGTTCACTACAGCCTTGCTTATCTGGGAAGCTCGAGCCAGGGCCCAGGGTTGAATCTAAAGTTGTTGTTCCTCTGCTCTCCTGGTATCCTAGAGAAGAGAGACTACTAACATTCTCCAGATCACGAGGTCCCTCAAAATTTGGTTCTATCAGTACTTGTATGGGAGGGCACAAATACCTTAACAGCAGGGCCACTGCATCCTTGATTTCCGCAGCCATTTTCACCAGAGAAAGTTTTGCCACCAATTTGAGTTGACTAATGTCTCCATTTCTTTTCCTTTTTTTTTTTCCTTTGTCTTTAACATGTGTGACATGCTATGATGGTTAGAGTCCTCATGTGTGACTCGACTGCACACAACTGGTGATTCTCTGTGATTCAGATGTAGGAATATTAAGGTATGCATATTAATATGTATGCATATTAATAATAACTGTAAAAGCAAGCTTTCTTCTTGATCCAAATGTACCTCTTTCTACACAAAGCCGATCATAATTTAGCTATAACAGATCCAAAAATAGTTATTATAGAAAAGAATGTCAGTAAAATAGCCCTGACATGTCTGACGGTGGTTAAAAATTTCTAGATCACCTTCATTTTTTATAATTGATTCTTGAAATTTTTTCTTATATATACACTGGAGCAAGTTGCAGGAGCTTGCATACCGGGTGGATTTTTCAAACGATCATGGCTCTATTTATAATGACACTTGGCACCTCTAACTGACATTATGTTTTAACTCTAATAAATAACCAGAAACCCAATGCATCAAAGCCAAGTGATGATGCCAAAATATTGTCATTATTGCCAGTGACATGACTGATACTGCCGTATAAAATAACCTTTTTTATAATGTGTTAACTTCTTCTTCAGATGACGTCTTTCATTTGGAGGACGTTCCTCACCTATCTTTTACCGTAAGAACAGAGGTGTAAAATAGCCACTCTCTGTTTGGATACCAATCCCTTTTGCAATGATGTTGACAGGGTTGGATCTTCTTTTTCCTGTGATCTTTTCCCTCTCCTATCTTCCCTAATAGAACAAGTCACTTAGTGGTTGTTGGAGATGAGGGCACTAAAATGTCTTTGTTGTCCTATGCAGTATGACAAGCAACTAGTTACCTCTTCATCTGTCTTATAAGAAACGCAGTGGAGTTTCAGCATTGTTATGTGTCACCAAAATCTCAGGACTCTGATTAATCTGCTGGTGTATTTCTCTTCACATATTCAATTTTCACACCTTTCCAGGAGGACTAACCATGTGTAAGTTCTCAGTAATTTCCAGTCACAAATGTATTTAGATTTCTCTTACAGAGAAACAGGAGAGGCAGAAGTCTGGGAGTCACAGAATTAACCTTTTAAGAGAATATCTTCTCTCACATCTTCATATTTCTTCAGTTTGACATCACTACATCCTCAAGGATGGAATACCTTCTCACACCATGCAGCCTTGTGTTCTTCAAGTAGGACCTTGCCAGCTTTGTGCTTTCCTCAGTTTGTCTGCTGACGTAGTCTTTATCATTTTAACAGAGGCATCACTCCATAATTTTTGAGTCTGTTACTTAAGACTTGAAGAATTATCCTCTACCTGAATCTACTAAAACAAAATTATTGACAATGATAAACCACAGTCAGTTGTCAAACATGTCCTCTTTCTACCACACTCAGAGATGGCTCTTAGCTTTAGTGACCGCATCACTAGGTTAGAAGCTGTTATTTCTCTTCACAGAAGAAAGCTGAGAAGGGACTACTTCCCAGCATTTAAAGTTGGCATTAAATAATTAATATAGGCATCAAAAATGAGGGGAAAATGACACATTTAGAAAAAACTTTAAGTCTTTATATACTTAATCATATGGTCTTGAGCAGTAAGTTTAAGTGGTCACTAAAGGCTGGGTGAGGTGTCACTAGGAAAAGGGTTTGATCTTACTGTAGTGCAGTTGTCAGGCCTGCACACAGTAGTCATACTGCCACCAAATCCAAGCTTTCCCACTCCTCACTTCTGGGTTGCTCCTAATGTTTTTTTTTCAGGTCTTTTCTCCAGGGAATATGTTTTGAAATGCCTACCTATTGATGGAAGCGATATAAGAAAAGATCATGACAAAGTGACTAGAGCTGCAAGTGCCCTATTGCCACCATGTTTGCACAGTTGTGGTTTGGCTCAGATCATAGACTCCTGCAGCCTCAAAGGAGTATGTATATTTCTGGGGCACGAGAAGTGAAAAATAAAAATGAGCAATCAAACGGCTTTTAGAAGACAGGCCTATATGCGCAAGGATTGGACAGTGACTAAAAGCTTACGCCTGTTACTTTCTGGGCTACGCAAATACAAGAATTATGAATTCTTATCTGATTTACGCTTTTTTTAAAAAAACTTGCAGTACTGGCAAGTTAGGTGGCAGGGCAAAACAATAAAGTTCTCTGGGAAATACATTCCCAAAGAGGGTAAACAAAACTGAATACAAGTGCCCTCTTAAACACAGGATTTGCATTTTCTTAGCAGAATAAACTCTCTGTCTTGACTCTCTGTGCTCTCACTGAAGTGGAGGTCATGGCTAGTGACAACTGGGAGCTGTTCCTGGAGGCTCTCTTGCCTTTTTAGGTTATGAGGGTCTCTGTGTGTTTAGGATAAAATGATTGACAGCTCCACTCCGGCCCCAATTAGCACCCTATAATTTATTAGCTTCTGCTTTCAGATTATGCGCTAACTTCACAAATATTTCAACCACGGAAACAGCAGCTATCAAGTGTCTCTTTCCTGATCCAGCCCACCGGGCCTGCAGTTAAATACAAGGAGGGAGCTGTGCAGATCTGTTAAGAGAGAATAATCATTTGTGTCTGCGTGCAACTGGGGCTGTCGCAGCTCTTTGGGACTCCACTTGTGGAAAAATATGAAATGTTCCACTGGGTCAGGATTAAGGCTTGGTTCCTACCACAGGGGTATGGTGCAGGATTGAGGACAATGTGCTGGCTCTTCCAGAGAGGGTGTGTTTGCCCAGTTCTGTTTATCGTACAAATACTGATACTTCAGCTAGAGGCAAAGAGCATTGATGGGGAGGTTTGTGTCCCTCCTAGTGCTGTCCCTTTGCTCCTTATTGCTGCACTGTGGGGCAGGCTGGCGAGTGCAGGAAGGAAGAGTCTGAATGAGGCAGGAGAACACAGAGTGGATGAGATACAGTGTCAGGGCTGGGGCCAGGAGTGGAGGAGAAGTGAAGAAGATGAAGAGGTGTGCCTGAATGAGGAGGGCTTCTTGCAGCCGTGCCAGAGCCAGGTGGGGCAGGAGGGAATGTGCCGTGCAGTGGAGGGGATGGGGCACCCTCAGTAACATCCAACGTGGTCTTACACCTCCTAATGGGATAGCTCTCCTGTTTGTAAGGCAAAGGGAGGTGCCCTTGCATGAGAGTGGGACCCAGCGGCATCCACCCCTGCACCCCCACACCCCTGCACCCTGCATGGACTCCTCCAGTGCCTTCCCTGTCTCCCACAGGAGCGGAGAAGGGAGGGAGAAAGGGGACACGGCACCCCAGTGCCTTGGTGCCTTTCCGTTACAATGTGTGTGGTGCACATGATTCACAGATTATGCCTGGCTACAGAAGCAGTAGAAGGGGCACTGCAAAGGTAATTAACTCCTCTGGTGTGACCAGAGAGGCACATGAACAGGGTTACTTTGCTAGCCCGGGCTGCTTGACAGTACCGTTGGTTTAGAGAAGAGTCTAATTGTGCTGGGAACTAAATTAGCAATTCAGTTCCCAAGGCTGTAGCCCCAAAGTTTGAGGGTTGACTGAAGTAAAGCTTTTATGTTTTTCTTTTTCTCTTTCTTTTTCTTTCTTTCTCTTTTTCTCTTTCTTTTTCTTCTTATTTTCC
>VXBJ01005645.1:285722-373426 GCA_013400055.1 Nycticryphes semicollaris
ACCAACCAAAAAAAAAAAAAAAGCCCTAAAAGCCACCGCAGTGTTAAAATCGCGCTCTCGCTCCCAAGGCAGCCCGCAGCCTCTTGGTCGCCGCCGGGGTACGTACCCTGCCGAGCCCCGCGCCAAGGTGGGATGCGGTTCTGCTCCGCTCACCATCGCAGGCACCCAGAACTTCTCCCCCCACCCTCTCCCCTCCCCTTCTCCTTTTCCCTTTTTCCTTTTGGTAAGGCCCCAGACGGCCATCCTCCAGACGACACCCCTCCCACCCCCTGCCTCTCCGCCGCTGCCCCCCGCGCGTACCTGGTGGTAGGGGCTGTAGGCTGCTGCGAAGTAGGGCTGGGGAGGACCGTAGACTTGGTACATAACATCCAGACAGCTCATGGCTGGCCGCGGCCGGGAATTGGTTTTTTTCTCATCAACTCGGTGTTCTGCAAAGTGGAGCAGTGCTTCGCGGGAGGGAGGTTCCCGGGGGTTAAGAAGCACCAACTCGTTGGTGGGAGGAGTGAGGGGGGATGAGACCGCGCTCGGCTGAGATGACACCCCCCTTCACCCCTCCGCCCTCCTTCCCTGCCTGCCTCCCTCCCTATAGCGCGGTTCCCACAAGCGGAGTTCCCGCGGTTCCCGCGGCCGGAGGGTCTCCGTGGGCTCACGGGGGGTGGGTTTCAGCCCCGACCCCAGGCCCGGCGAGAGGCAGGAGTGGGGAGAACCGGGGAGATCCCCCGTCTGCAGCCGGGGCTGCCCGGGAGCAGCGGGGGGAGCTCCGGCACCGGCGCCCGCCCCAGCAGCGCTGGGACCCGTCGACGGCTGCAGGGTGCGGGGCAGCCCAGTGGTGGCGGGGAGGGGGGCGAGGGGAAGGGATTGTCCGGCGGGACAGCCCTTCTTCCGCTGCGTTTCATTTAATTTCTTTTTTTTTTTTTTTTTTCATGTGCTAACTGTGCCGGGTGCTGCCCCGCCGTCGGTGCCGGGTCCCTCCGCGTGTCCCGGTCGGGACACCCCCAGCCACCCCACGCTGCCGACGGGGGCGAACTGGGTCTCCGGGAAAGGCAAGGGTCTGGGTAAACCCCTCAAATCACAACGGGGCGGCGTCCCCCTGAAAATGCCGCTGCCAAAGTTACAAGAACGGAAAGGTCTGATGAAGCAAAGGAGGAAAAATCAGTTCCTCCCGAAGAGGAATATCCCCAGAAATATTGAGTAATTACAAATGGCGATGTCTTTGCATTTAATAGAAACTAAACGCCGAGGGTAAAGGCACGTGAAGTTTATGGTGATGGTAAACTGGATTTACTCCCTCGCTTTCTCCTGAGTCCGACAGTCAGAGGCATAAATAGTGGATGTGTCTTAACTGCTAATTTTGACGGCAGTGTATAGGAAGGAGATTAGTTTCTAACACAGAGATGTAAGTTCTCATTTCAATATCAATCTTTTGAAAGAGTCAGCTTCATGTTATGGGTCACATCTACTGTGAAAAAAGGCCCGTTTTAAGTTATGATTTAGAGATTTAGAATAAAGTAAAAAATACACAAGATATGAGAAAAAGAATATTACTTAGTTTTAAATTCCTGGTTGTTTACAAAACTATGGGGAAAAATCTGAAAAAAAGGACCACTTTCAATTTTGAAGACCTGGACATCTTTAATTCAATTTCAGCAGAAAGTCCTCACAACTAGAATTTAATATTTATCTCTATTTTGTTTCAACCCAAATGTAATTTTTGTATTCCAAATGGTAGGAATTGTTCTGAGTGCCTATCCTTTGCCAAAATCATATTTCAGTGCCTAATGAGCATAAGTTTCAATTTTTTCTGCACCAGGTGCAAGGTTTAAAATTCATATTTAAAACATTTCTTTTCTCCCTCTTCTAGTTGGATAAATTTATTTTCCATACTGCAATGCAGCCTGGAATGCTGTGGCTGTGGGGTTCAGCCCCAGCACTGCTCCTTCCCCCATCGGAGGAAATTTTGTGTTGGTAGATGAGAAGTAAGTGAAGGGAAGAACTGTTGGTATTAGGCTTTTGGAGAAGAAATGTATCTCATACTCTATAATTTCATTTCTCCTGAGTAGTAAGCAAAGAGCCACGGAGAAGGACTCACGATGTGGCTGACACCCAAAATAAAGCAATGAGCTAAGGAATGTCCCTCCGCTCCTCGCAGTGAGAGACTGAGGGACCTCATTTGGGACGACAGGATCTTGCTTCTCCTGTGTGTCCCTGCTACTGAGAGTTAGGGAGCTTTCACACCATGTAGAGATCTCTGCCTATGTCAAAGCTGCTGGACGACCTAAGAAAAAAAAGCCCATTTCTTAGAAGGTGAGAGCGATTTGAACATGTACTCTGAAGACACATCGTACGTTCCTGCTGATTGTATGAGCTCTTCACCAATGACTTTCTGCAATAGCAACCTGACAGGTAGGACCTGACACTTGCCAAGGCTGAGCATTTGCTTCTTGTGAAGAAAAACCCAAGTGTAATAGCAACATGTGCAACTGGGTGCTGCGATGCAGAAGATGGTCTAGGTTGTGTCCCTGGAGAATCTCTCCTTGAGGGCTGAATTACGGGTTTTACCTCACACTCAAGTACCTGTTAGGGGAATTAGACCTGATGTGGCTGGTTATGAATTCGGTTTCTTTCTATAAACAGATATTTAACTGTAAAACTGTGCAATGTAAGACAGGAGCAAACTTTAGTGCCTTAGTGCAGAGCAGTACAAATGTTCGTGCAGAAGTGCCGGCATTGTTTTGTCTTCTCAGTGCACTCTGTGAAGTCAATCGTGGTATAAGAAATTATCCTGGAAACCAAGGGTCAGAAACTATATTCACTAATGATCTCACTGTGTATTTACAATTATATATAAATAGTTATTCTTGGTCCTAACTAAAGAATTTTAGGTGGGTTGAGTCACACAAGGAACTACAAAGGCTTGGAAAAAAAACAGCTGAGAGATCTCAGAGAGAAAATTATGACAGCAATGAAGGAAAGCACACTTTTAGGAAGGACATGGATTAAGAATTGGCTGTGTATCATTAAAACACTGGCATAGGCCTACTCCTACAGTCATACGCTGGTAAAGTTTCACAGCAGCGATGCAAAAAGAAAATCTTGTTGTTAGGAATAAAGAATTATGGTTCTGATAAAGAGTGAGATGCCGAAAGCTACAACTTGCATTGGAAAATGTTCCTATAAATCAAGTCAAAGTTATCTCCTAACTAAGCTAGAACCTGCCACAAAAGAAGAGTTGGGTATTACCGTGAATTGCTCACTGGACAGGTAAACAGATCATCGAACAAAACATCAACATTCAGAAAGACTGGGACAAAGAAGTCATGGAAATGTGATAGCACCGACCACATTTGTTGTTCACCTTCCCTGGAAATCCTACAGCCAGTGCAAGCCTGCCAGCACCCGGAGTGCAAAAGTTTGAGGAGTGAACATAATGTTCAATAAAAGGATAAAGAATTTATTAGTCAAAAAGGGACCTTTCTGTTTTTTTTTTTTTTTTTCAATCTGAGCACATATATACTTTATGTTGTTCACAATACAATTTTTTAGAAGAACAGGGAGACTTTCGCTGTTTCCAGAAAGGCGTGCTTTCCTGACTGGAAGATACCACAAGGTGAATAAAGAATCCAGCTCTTGCTGCAGCCTTTTGCTGCTTTCAGTGTTTCTCACTTCCAGCTTGAGTTGGGCTGGTTTCAGCTTCCAGCTGTTGGTTCATGTAATGCCTTACTTCACTTAGTTAAACAGTCCTTTCATATGTAATATTTTCTCTTATGAAACTTATTTTATTCCACATATTTTTTCCCTGCAAAAATAGATGCAGCGCCTTCATTTTCCACCACAATATCTCCAGTCCTCAGATAATTTTTGTACCTTGTTCTTTGCACCCTGTGCAATTTTTCAACATTGTTCTAAAAATGCTAGCACAATAACTTGTTATTATTCTAACATCTTTCTTACTGAAGAAATACACAAAGTAAAATACCTTCTTTGCAACTGATGCTTATGGCTGTTGGGCTTTTTTCTGCCGCAACCAAATTTTAAAGACACGTCATGCCGATGGCTTTCTCACTGTGATCACCACACTATCTTCAGGAGCATTAGTGTGAATTTATAAAAACCATAAACTGCTTGGTGGTGTGCAGCTGGTTGGTTTTGGTGGTGCAGGGTTGGTTTTGGCACTTTTTCTGAGCTCTTGCATAGCCGAGTGAGATTGCAGGTAACCAGGCTGAAAGCTTCGGTGATCCCATGCAAGTTTGTGATGTCTGCTCATGATCCCTGGCAGAATCATCCTTTCCAGGACCCTTTCCATCACCTGCCTTCCTTGCTCCGTGCTGTGCACCGCAGCAAATGGCTCCATTCCTCTGCTGTTTCTTCTCGAAAGTGCCAAGAGACTTAGCAATAGACTCAGATCTTTCCAAATGTCCCACTTCCCACCTTACTCACCAGTCTTCTTGTCGCTCTGTTACCTGCAAAACCTGTTGGTGTGATTTTATATCAACTTTCAAGTTACCGAGGAACATCTTGCACAGCTCACAAACTAGCTAATACGAATACTGATTCATATACAATACTCCTACATAGTGGTATTCATGCTCTTATACACTAAAGATTTTCTGTTGACTCCAATTCCTTGCAATTTTTGTCCATTTGCTGTGCACATCATTTATATTGTGCAATGCCTCCTCTATGAGATGATAACTTCAGTTTCACTAAGCTTCCTGTTTATTTCTGCTCTCTTTTTTTTTTTTCCTGTAATGCCTCAATCTGTCTGTAGAACTCAACACATACTTAACTTGCAGTTGAATGCACTACTTGTGGGTTTACATGGGTCAAATATGGCTGAAATGAATTAAGATCAATATTGCTGTTCTTCTTTCTTAGCTAGTCAGTCTTTGTGCTCCATCTCCCTAAAAGCCTTTTGTTTTTTAGGGCTTGGCAACTGTTACCATGGTGTTCCCAGGGATGGTTTAGAGGTGCAGCCTCTGGGTCTGTGTTGATGCACAAGACTTTAGGCTCAAGAGCTGCTGATTTGGTAGTTTTCACTGACACTGAATTAACTGAAATTAAAGATAAAATTCAGTATGGTAAAATAGCACTAGGACACATATCACTAACTTCCTTGTCTCCTTTGCTCTCCTTAGGAACCCAGATGTATTTTGTTCGTAATTTTTAACCTCAGAGACTTCGTAGCTAATTTTAATAATCTTTTGAGGGGGTTGGGGTTTTTTTCCCATTATTTTTTCCCCTTTTTTAATATTCCCTTTTCCCCCTGTGGCTCGAAGAATTAACGGTTAGCTGCTAATTAACCATACACACAGATACTATTTGGTGCGCGTTTGTGTATGTGACAACACGTCTACTCCAGTGACACGCTCTGCAGCAGCTGGAAGGTACGGGGTGATTTTTACTCCATGATGTATTTACAGGGGAGCCACAGCCCGGCTCTGGGCACAGCATCTGGCGTGTGTCACTCACCCGTCCTCCCCGACCCTCACGGGCCGGAGGCATCACCTGTCTCTGCTCTACTGATTGCGGCAGATGAAGAGATCATTATGCAGGGTTGGAAGGGAAATCTAGAGCTGTCATGAGGGAATATATTAACATGTGTGAGAACACACTGAACACATTGAATTTAGGGCTTGATTTTGCAATATGAAAAGCTCATGGAATTGTGGTTTTTTTTCATGAGTAGCCTCAGTTTTGCCCTCAGAGGTAGAAGCTTCTCTGGTGCCTGTACTTTGGCACACTGGGATCTGAGCTCAGTCAAGGTGCAGCTTTTTTTCCCGCCTCAGCACTGGGCCACGGGAAGGTGAATCTGGCTTGTTCTGAGGTTCAGGCACCAAGACACTCTATGGATATTTTTGTATTTGTATATAAGATATATAATATGTTTTTCCTCTGGGCTCAGGATAGAGAGGAAATTTCATAAAAAAATGTTCCCTAACAATCACACCCAAGCACGTTTTTTTTTTCTGGGTTGTTTTTTTTTATTATTATTTTATTGCTATGATGTAAATGTAGAAACAGACTGTGTCTGAGCTCTGTTGAAGTTTCCTAAGCTCCAGCCCTATTAATTTAGGCACTAAACTCTCGATCCAATTGTGATATGTATATCCTCTGCAATATCCAGTCTCAGTGATTTTGATGGTAGAGTCATATATTTTTGTGCTTTGTTTTGAAAAATAAAGTAGGCTTATGTTTGGGTTTGTTTTTCTTTTTTAAATTTTAGCAGTATCTTTCTTTTCACTTTTGTAGGTAATATTTCAGGCAGAGGGAGGTAGGTGGCAGAGAAAGACTGCAGCTTGAGAGAGTAAGCAACTCCATGCAAGGAAGCAAGACTATCGGTTTTCAATAGTGCACAAACAGGTAAGGTATGTGCTTTTTTTTTGTCTGTACAGATTTTCATATAATACCAACAATATGAAGTTAGGGTGAGGAAAAGAAAAATTCTCATTTACTTCCAGGATTCTACTTCCTCGAGTGGAAATTTCTGTTGCTCAGAATGGGTAGCATTATATCATACCAGAGGAGCTCACTGGTTCACTTCTGTTTTATGCAATGTGCATTTGGCTAAGCCTTGAGAAAATGTCCCTAGAAAATGGTAACAGAATATATTTTAAGCAAAATAAGTGCAAAATAATGTAAAAAGAAAATTCATAGAAAAATACTGGAGGTGGAGCCATGGTACAGGGAATTGTGTCCTCATCGCCTGGAATTGCCCCAAATAACGTAGCTCCTGGGTTGAGTGTAAATAGGTGTGATTTCAGGGGCTGGAAAATATCCTGACTTTCTGAAACTGAACAGAGCTCACATTAAATTTTTTTATGGCCATCATTAACAGAGAACTTAGTCCTGATGGTTGCAAAAGCCAACACCACCTTTAGAAAAGATGATGGAAAACCAAACAAGAAAGAGAAGAAGAAAATAAAAAAGGAAAAAAGGACTGTGCTGCCACTGCAGGTATGCACTGTGTGAAGGAGAAGAGGACAAAAGAAAAAGTACTTTGATTTTCATAATAATACCTATTTATTGTAGACCAGCCCACAGGAAATGGATGTATACGTAGCCATATTGTAGTCCAGCTGGAAACTCTGCCTTAATTTCATATTAGCATCTGTGTAGATTTATCTCATTATATGGAAGGATAACAAATTAGTATGCACACAAATTATTTGTAATAAACAACAAAGCTCCCAGCTCTATTGAGGACACATGTAACCTGTGTCCCATGCTCCTGTTTGTACACAAAAATACTAGAATGAAATAAACACACCCTCAGAGGGAAATCATGAAGTGCATGCCAGGGATCACGTACTGGGACAACAAGATGGTTGTACATTTAAAAGAAGAACCTTTTCTCAGGCTGAGGAAGTCACTTCCCTGAATTGCAAAGTGTGCTACATGTACATATAAATCAGTCAGTGAGCTGGCAGAGGAGGTAAAAGCCATCAATGTAGAGAAAGCAAGTCGTTTCATACTTCTTCCGTGATTATGCTTTCTTTCTTAATGAAGGCTTGCATACATTAAAGAACTTCTGATCTTCTGAGTTAAATTGATGGAAATACTATCCTAACAAATCAGGTTTTTGAAATGCAGGTCCAGTTTATATATCAAGGTAAGAGAATGCGATTTTCAATTCAGAAACATATCTCAACTGAGGAAAGCTTTAAAAGTTGCCGTTAAGTTTCTGTTGAGGTTCTGTATTTGCTGGTAAGAGCAAAGCACATGATGTGATGACAGAAAACCTTGTAGTTGCTGCATCACAAGAAATGAATAGGCAGGACTTCATTTAACCTCAGAATTTGGCATACTTTTTGCATAACAGTTTCCAGAAACTGAGTTTTAGCTCACAGACAGTTCACTGATCAGATGTGAGCACGGTTTATTGTAGAGGACAGTATAAAAGCTGAAGAGCTGGCCAAACACAGAGTGGAATGGGAAGAGAGCTCAAAGTTATTTCTGTGTCCCTGGCTGTTGAAATGATACAACTGCTGCATTAAATAAACTGGCTTGTCCACCACAAAATCATTAATTGCTGTTATATTGCCTATTGCTGGTCACAGGGAAAATTTTACCAGTCTGTGTAACTCTTGTCCAGATCTGCTCTTCTACTCTCAATCCCGGAATAGACCGGGACCTGGCTTTACTGGTTTTGCTGTGCAGGGATGCTGCTGCCTCTGAGAGCCTTTGAGCACCTGCCTGGGGCAGGCTGGTGGTTGCTTGCAAGGCAGCTGCAGCAGGGGCTGAGGGTGATTTCCAGGGAAATCAGGAACAGGCAAGAAAAAGCTGCTGGGGAAAGCCTGCTATTGGCTTCACGTTCCAGAGGAAGAGTGGGAGCCTCGGGAATCCCTTACGGCTCCTTCCTCTCCCACACACCCCATTGCTGTGTCCCAGCCTCCTGCACAGCCGAGGACAGAGCATGTCTTTCAGTATGCTGTGTCCTTCCAGCCGGCGCGTGCCAAGCCAGACTTCAGTCTCTCGCCTTCCAGCACCATGCAAACTCCACAGTCCTCGCATTCCCGCAGCACAGGACACCCCGCTCCTGCCCCTTCCTGTATGGAGCGCAGTTTGTGGCCATGCTCCAAGGGAAAACACACACAGATTAATGGGTACTGTGCAGTTTTTCAGGTGAGCATCTTCTCACGAGGGAGGAGACCTTTCGTTATTCAGCAAAACACACCCAGCTGTCATGCTCCACTCACCTGCAAATGCTGTTCACACTCTTTGAAGCCAGTGTTGGAGAGGTTGTCATATAACCTCATTGCCCCTGTGTAACTCTTGCCCTGTAGTGTGCATATGCAGAATTATGGGTATACTATTCCTATTCTGCTTGCCGCCAGTTTGGGGTGTGTTCCCTGCTCTTCACTAGAGCTTCAGAAGTTGGCCACTAGTTCTTTTTCATGTTACTTTTGCACATTACCCTGGCACAGTGTCAAAAGTCAGTTGCCCCATAGAAGTAGGGTAGTAGTGTTTGTCAGTTCAGTTTTCTCCATTTTGCCCAGCCCAGGCATCCCTCCTGAAGCTCACTGGAAAATGTACCTACATCCTCCTTTCAGTCCCAGGAGCATCCTAAAAGTGACTGCCCTGTGGCACCCATCTGTAGGCTTCTGTTATTTGAGAAAAGCAAGATGACTCCTGCTCCATGAATTGTATCAGTGTTAATCTCCTAAATCAGTGATGCTGCCTCACAGCTTTTACGTAGATGAGAGAAAGCTGGCACAAGGGTAAAATGAACTTTCCAAAGGGTATTCAGGGCATCCTGAGGCTGCATGTTTTCATCCAAGTAGTTATACATGCTTTAGTCAGAACCATGACAGCACATGCTGAAGTATTGATTCCACACATATAAGGAACACTAAGCAGAAAAAAATACCCTACTCTCCTCATTAACTTAAAGCAAAGGCAATTATTTCTAAGCTAATGTATTTTTTTCTTCAACTTCTTTTTTCTTCGTCTCTACTCACCATTTATCATAAAATGTAAGTTGGTTACAAGTTTCTTTATCACCATAAAGAGTCCGCCTTTTGCTTTTCATAAAAAAATTATATTAAAATATGTATGAAATCATGCAAAAAATATGTACAGTGTCTTTCACACTGAAGAGCCCCAAATCCTTTGGAAGTTGTAGTTTATATGTCTACTACACTGTTTCTACCAAGGTTATCTTTCTCTCTCCCCACCTGCCCTTTTCCTACCTACCTACCTACCTACCTACCTACCTACCTACCTACCTACCTACCTATCTACCTACTTACCTAATAGCCTATTATACCAATTTCTCACAATTAATAGCTCTCTAAGTATCTAAGCAGAGACAATTTGAAAGAGTTTTCATGGAAAGAGAGGGCTGAGCACCTAAAGGTCAAACCTTTGGATCTAAAAGATATGACAGGGGAAACTTTTGAACCAAGGACTAGAAATTTGGCTTTCCAGGGTTGGGCAGCCTGAAGGCTAATATGCAACAGATTCATGGGCAAGATTTACTTCCAACCTCTTTTAGGGACCCATAACTTTTCCAGTTTGCTGTTGTCTTTTGTGGAAACACTTGGCCTAAACCGAAGCCATTAATTGCCCACAGCTCTCCTGAGTTCATATTTTTCTCCCCATGCCTTTTTTTTTTTTTTAATTTTCAAGGAGGACTGGAAATCTCCCTGTACTGGGAAAACTAACATCTGTAAAAACCCAAACACAGGTTAATTAGCATTCAGCTGTACAGTAAGTGCTACAGCTAATGACTTTTTAGTTCTGTTATATTTGATAGTTTGGACAGGGCTTTCCCTGATGCTGTTGCTTTGTGGTGCTGGGCCCTCTGTCATGGGGGGAGAACTTTCACCTTATGACCCTCTCTTCTGCCAGAGTCATCCTTTCCACCCTTTTTGCTGGACTCATACAAAGTCTCAGTCCCTGGGGACCTCAGTGTGGTCCCTTCAGGTTTTGTGGTGAGACGTCTTTTCATGTGTGCCTCCAGCAGGTGCCCCTCACTTCTGTGGCCCTGGTTTGGATTGGGACTTTTTCCTAGAAACTTGCACCCTCATCTCAACCCTGCCAGTATAAGCAGCATTCCTGGCGTGGATGGCCAGCTGGCTGTTACAACCTTCTTTGACACCATGCTATGTAAAACTACTCAGGGCAGGTCTTGTTGATGTGTGAAAAATGCTTCTGACAGCCAGCTCCCACCTGCACTCAGGTTTCCAGCTTCATCCCAGCTGACCCACAGTAAGCAGCAGTTGGGAAAACAAGAAATAGGTTTGCTACAGGCATGGAAGGGAGAAGAAAAGGAGTGGAGGAATAAGTCTGGTTTTCAGAACAAAAGTTTTCAGAAGCACACTATTGGCATTGTGGGCCAACAGCAAGTGCAGTAAGAATAAGCCTGCAGAAATACCTGTTATATACACAGCTCTTTCCAAAAACTGATTTCTTACTGATTAATTTATATGTATTGACTGCTTTCCATTGATCAACTTACATACAATACACAATACTATTCTTGGCGTTTCTGGATAAATGGGGTTTATGACACCACTGGTGTTGCAGCCACTTGGGATGAATTCCCATATAAACACTTCCTGATGTGCTGTCACAAACGGACAATTTGTTGTGAAGAAGACAGTAAAAGATTATGAAAAGTGTGTGCATGTATATGTATACAAATATACAAAACCACACGTATGGGTATACACATTATATATAGATAGATATGAACACACACATATTCTTTTTCATTCTCTGGCAACCATAATGAGAGTCTGGAGATGAAAATTGTCAAGAACAAATTGTTCACTCAAAACTCAAAAAAGGATGCTTTTCTTAAAAAAAGGTAAAACCTAGTATCTGAGAGAAGAACCACCTTAACATAAAGCACGTTACCAGCCCAGTAGGTGATGCTTCTCTAAAACATGAAGATGCCAGAAGCAGGTCCTTCCTTCTCTCCTGGAGGTCATGGAATACAGCTGTTCCCAGCGAGGGAACACCCCCACACTCTCAGACTGTAGCTGCTCCTGCGCCATGTACCAGGGGGTTATAAACAGTGATTGGAGATATTGGCCAAACCTATGGGGAAAAAAAACCATCCAAAGTACTGTTTGTGTTCATGTGGCAGTGTAGCAACTGCCTGTACTTTGGAGGAAAGCTAGTCTCTGTCTGTTTTCAACAAATCAAATCGAAAGTCCATGCCACCAACTGTACTCTTAAACCCGCTGTTAGTTGTCTGTGCTATTTCAAAACCCAAGGCAACTGGGGCTGGGAATATTTACAGATGTTCATGAATAGTCTGGACTTTAAAATGTTACTAAACTCTCTTGATAAATTTTTGTTTCTTTTTCCCCAATTTTTGCTTACCTCTAGAGGAGGTTGGAAAGTTACAGCTTTTTCCTGGGCCCAATTTTTGGACAAATAGGAAAATATTGAGCCAATAGGGAAATATTTTGGAAAAAATATTCCACCTCCATTTCACTTCTGGAAAAATCTTTCACTGGCCAGCCTCACCTGTGCTAGAAGATTACATCTGTTAGTAACTGAAATTGTCGGAAATAAATTCTCAGTGCATATGGCACAACGTTAATCTAAAAATGAACTGTTAATTGAGGCAGGCACAGGGCAGGGATAGGAAAAAAATGGGACTCATTAGGAAAGGGATAATTTAGAATTAATGCAGTGGAAGGTCATCAGGCTATAAAAATAGTTTTTAGCCGCTTCCCCTTTCTACACTTTTCTCCATCTCCCTGTTTGCCTCCGGTTGAGTGTGGTATGAACCTTGATGCAAAACAGGGCAGCTGGGCAGTTGGGGATGGCACAGGATAGCCCTCAGGGGACTGTTCCTAAGCCTGCTGGAAAGAATACGTTCAGGTTATAACTTCACGTTTTTCGGTAGCACTCTTGGTTTGATCTCAAGTGCTTCTCATGGTGGGAAAATGACTGGCTTGAAAAAATAACTATATTTTTGCAAACCTCCCAGGTCCAAAGCAGGCTTTGGCTGGGTAAAGGATATGTTCCAATCATCTAGCATGGCATCCCCTAACACCAGCATGTCAACTGGGAGCTGTGAAACATTATCCTGTTAGATTTAGGTGAGCAGTGGAGATGGACCTATTGCAGCCAGATAGGGAGTACACTGTATGGGCCATAATCAGGCCTAGTGACATGCTACAAAAAACCTGCAAATGAGAGGATTTCCGTTTTATTACTAGTGTGGGAAGTGTTGAGAATGAAACACTTTTGACTCTTTGCTCCTTTTGTCATTGGGGCAAAATCAACAGAAAAGAGCAAAGAGCAAAAAAAAAAGTCTAGAATTAATTTAATCCTAGATACAACCCAGTGGTTCATAAATTCGTGGTTGGAGCAGCCTGAATGCATAGACAGAGTGGAAAGCAATCCCATAGCCCTGGACTTACCCCTAGCAAGCAGAGTTTTGTCCACTGACTCCCAAAAGGTTATTTTAGAAAGAAATGCTTGAAGTGAGATACAGAAATAGGGATCTCTGTAAAATGTACTTTTAAAGATGGTCTTGTATACATTGGTTTCATGTTATATAATGGCATCTCAGACACGCTCTGCCTCCATCCAAGTGGTGAGCCCTTTTCACTCTGGCTGGGATGGAGCACACGCAATCCCAGGCTGGTAACAGCCCCGTGCTTTGCGTGGACGACATATTTTGGAAGGCATTGAGCGACTGGGTTCAAAACAAATATAGAGAAAATAAGAAGACGTAATGTGTAAAAGAGTATTTCACGCACGTCCAAATTATGCCCAGACAAAAAAAATCTTGTGAGAAAAATAGCACAGTGCAGGGAGAAAGGCAAGTGCAGTTTGGTGGGGTGGACAAAGAGCTAGCTGAGGCGAGCCCGGTCGAACAGCGGTTACTAGGCTGTAAAAAATGGACATGGCAAATGTACTGCATTTGCTAAAGGCTCCATGAAACTCCAGGGAAAACAGAGCGTTCACAGAGTGGCTCTGCCGACAGCGAGAAAGTTTCATTATTATTAGTCATATGCTGAGGATGTCAAGGAATTTTAAGGCCGCACTCTTTGCATTTTTAGAGGTTATTAATGAAATAGCATAGCAAGGTGAATTACATTAAAATATTTTTCTAACCATTCCAGAAATCTTGGTCCAAGTTGGCATAGGGGGGCTGGCAAGTGGTGAACTTTTGACCGGAGCTCGGATTGCCGGGAGACACATCCTCCTTGTTAGTTTCGGGTGACAGTTCACTGTACTAGAGGGATCCACTTGTGTGTAAAGAGGAGAGTGGGGGAGGAAGATTTAGCGCTGCATTTTCACAGGGGCAAGAAATTCCATCCAGCTCAAATGTGTTTTGGCCTGCTGCCCGGCTCCTTGTCAAACACATGACCATCACTCGGCTTCCTATTTCTGGCCCGAATCTGGATCCTGGGGATACGCGAGCCCCATTAGTGGTTAAAATTAGGCAGCCGAGCTGTGACAACACATGCGGACTCTCCAACAGAGGGTAGACATATTTAAAAACCAAAAAAGAGCTAGACGCACCAAGATTTAATGTCAGTGCCATGTGTAACTTGTCAGTTTGGGCTCCTATAATTTGGATAGCTGCTGATCTACTTCAAGGAGAGGACTTAGTGGGATTTTGTGGCTTCCTTCTGACCAAAGACTTCTTATAATGATTGCTAAAGACAAGATTATGCTATTAGTATTTTCCTGGACTCCTGGACAGGGCTATACTTTAACTGGGAAAGCTTATTTCCAGTTGAAACAGCAGCAGACTAGTTGGTTAGCAAGTAGACATGTTGGCTTGCTTAAAGTTTCCGTTTGTCAAAAACAAGTAGTTAAAACATTTGTTCATGTGTGGATTACTTTCTTGGATGCAGCACTCTGAGAGCTATTACACTTGTTTCCGCTTCTGTCTTGACTACCTTCATCTGCTTGTCCACTGATATCAAGGTCCCACAAGCAAGGGCCCGCCTGGCAAGGTCCCACCAGCTCTCTGGGCTTTATCATACTGCCCAATAGCCTGAGATGCCCTCCTCAAATCCATTCATTTAAGACCATTACCTGTCCTTGAAATCCCTTTCTAAGCCCTTTCTGTGTGTTGAGATATATTCAAGAAATCAGCCAGGGAATGTTGGGCTGGATGAGCAGGCTGTTTCTGTGGTTAACATTTTATTTAATTATAGAGAGCTTAAGAAATTAATGTGCATTTCGACGCAGGCACTGCACCCTTCCTCATCACTTCTAGTGTCTGTGTTGCTCACTAATGACTGAACCGAGGAGTCTGATGGCAGTGTCCCATAAAGTGATCCTTTCTGTTGTGTAATAGCTCCTCATATTTCACAACCACACATCCAAGTTAGCCTTTTAAACCTTTTAACAGGTGAATTAACATATTCTCCTCTCCTCTCTTCTCCTCTCCTCTGTCCTTTCTCCTTCTTCTGGTTTCCTCTTTCCTAATGAATGTTTGTGCACTATTGACTGGGAAGGGGATATATTAAATTGCATGCCCTACATTTTCCAAGGTAGTCCTCCTTACTGCTGCCTTTTCCCAAGCTCCTGAAAAGCCTTGGCTTCCTCTAAAACACCAGAAAGGCTCAATGGGAAGTAGAACTGAGATTCTCTACCCAAACAGAATCCCACTATTTAGAGGATTATCTCTGCTGAAGCATTCTTCCTAAGGAAAAGTCTACAAGCATGTGTAAGATCTTGTCATCTTCATGATGACCTGAGAGCTGCATAGTGATCTCTGCCAGTTGTGCTGATGAGGAGGAACACACCTGGCTGGAACCTGGACACAGACACTGGGCACAGCAGCCTGGGCTGGTAAGAAATACCTCTCTGCAAGGACAAGCACCTCCTGACACAGCACAGAGAGCTCTGGGGGGGGTGGGATACTGGGGAGATGGAAAATGTTCCATCAGATCTCAGTTGATTGCATAAAGGAATAACTAACTTCTAAGGGAACTAACCTCTAAGATGCTTAAAAATGTGCATATGTTAAAAATGAGATTGAAGATACACCCTGAGAAAAATTTGGTTGGTAATGCAGTCTGGAGTAACATATTCATAGTAGATAATTCTGCTAAGGAGATAGCCTGAGATATGTTGCTCTAACAGAATTTTCCAAGAGGTCTTCTTTTATAGCACAAAGCTAGATACTTGAAGTTAATAAGAAATATACTTACTAAACAACAGAGCAGTAAGAAATGTGCCTGCTGTGCTTTTGCAAATGTCTGCTGCCATTAACAGTCTGGTATTTTAAATGCTTCCAGTTTAATGAAAGCTTTGAAGCCAAAGGAAATACATCTGATACTCATGGGCTGATTACTCTTTGTGGGTATGAGCAATATGGCAGAGGAAGACATACTCCAGGTGCCAACTCAGGTGTGACAATGTATGGTATCCTTTGCACGGGAGGATGCTGGGGCAGATCCACACCAGACACTTTGGCAGAGCATTCCCAGACTTACCCTGGGCTCAGGGCGCAGTGAGGTGCAGCTGCCCTGATGCTGGCTGGGGACTGGCTCCAAGTGCAGGCAGAAAATGGCACATGGAGATAGCTACTGGGTTCGGACAGAAAATGACTAAAAAACCCAACACATTAGATCTTCAGATCTGGTGCAACACCCTCCCTGTTATTTCTCTTTTCAGTGCTCTTTTCCTTCAGTTAGTATGGTTTCACCCCACTTTTTTTGCTGCACTCAGGCATCCACTGTGCCTGACCCACTATATGCCAGTGAATTCCCCATGCTCACAGGGTGCCAGCAGCTGCCACTCAAGAGAGAAGATCAAGAAAATTCCAGGCAAGGCAGAGTTGACCTGTCCAACTGGCATAGGGGCTGTCACCAAGGGGAGCAGGGTTAGACGAGCTGCTGGAGCTAGACTTGGATTGTGATTATACATATGTCCTCATTACTGCGATGTTAACTCTTAAGTTTTAAGTATTTTGCTCAATATCTTTCAGTCACGTTATTTGAAATGTTTTAGTAGCAGAATCTAAAGTTTTAAAAAGTGTGCAAAAATCCACCTTTAACAGTAACATCTTTTAGTGTACTCTTTGAGTCCATTAAAACACACATTATTGCTGTGTTCTAGTGATTCTGAACATCTGACTCCCTTTGCAAGGGAGTTTTCTCATTAACATAAATTTAAATGTTGACCCTCCAAGCGTCACTCAATGACTTCTGATTGTTTGGGATGACAATCTATTACACGATGTGCTACATTTTCCTCTCTCCTGGACAAGAAATTTAGGAGTTTGAATTGTCTGTTAAATCATCACTTCAACAGCTTTCTCAAATAGAATTCCCTAGTTCTGTTTTTTATACAAAAGCAAACTTTCTACTTAATTTCATGACTGTTGTCATTCTACTCAAAGAGAAAAGGCAGTATTCAAGAACAGGGTTGTAAGTGCTCTTCTGTAAACATGAAGAAGAGGACATAATGTACGTTTGGTTTAAGACTATGGAAGAGCAAGGACACAGAGAGGTCAGGAATATCTGGGGGAGGCCAGAACATTGCTTCCTCCTTAAATATTCAAGCATTTATAGTACGTAATTGATTTGAGTTGCTGAATATTTTCAAATTCATAAGGTTTAATTGAATAGGAGGGCTTTCTGTTCAATTTTTCCGAATCCATTCTTGTAGCTCTTGGGTCTCACCTTCCCTGCTTGCTATTGCCCATTGACCTGAGCAGTGTTGGCCCAGCTGCTCTTTCCTGCCGCCTCCAAGTTGCTCACCGCTTCCTCTTGATGGTGCATTTTCTGTAGGAAGAGCTTAAGGGAGCCTGACATTGCTGTCAGTGAATTAAGCAACAGTCGCTTGTGGCTTTTTGAAAAAGTTTAAAAATGGATGCCAGTGTAATGGCCAAATTGTCATTAAGGAGCTCTTATGCAGACATGAAGAGCCTGTGGTCTGAGCCTGGTCACACACAGCTATTCATCTCAGTCTCCACAGTAGTAACAAATGTCATCTATATACAGAAGCTACTCACGTATCTCTTTTGGCTGACATTATTGATGCCTGTTTTTCTGGTTACATATATTGACTAATTGCAACTGCCAATGTTTTAAGAGTCAGATCAAATAATAAAAGCTGAAGGTGGCTAAGTGACACCCCAAACTCACAGGGCCCTTGGAAATATAGAAGAATTATTTCCATTGGTTTGATAGAACAGCACATTAGACTTAGCACAGAGACAATATTTCAAAAATGTGCTCGCTCTCTAAAAGTGTTCCTGTAAACATGCCATTAACGGCATCCTTCCTTGAAAACAACCCTTCCCTGTGTCCTTCCTAACAAAAGGATGGTGGAAAAGAGGAAAGAAAAGCAAGAGCTTTAATACAGCACCTTGTAGACTGCTGTGAATTATTACTGCAGTTCAATTCCTGCCTAAATCTTGGGCAGGAACTGGCCTGGAGTTCCTTAATCCATCCTTGAACTTGTCCATGTAGAAGAGACTAGAATCATAGAATTGTATAGGTTGGAAGGGACCTAGTTTACCAGGGTAACACAGGCTTTTTGAAAGAATAATAGAGCAACATGACTTTGATACCAGAGAGCAGGTAAGGATGAATGAAAAAATTATATATTCCAAATTCTTATGAGCCAGGAGACTCTGGATGTAATCAGGTCCTTGTCTGTGTTTTTTCTTAGGGGAAGACTTTTTTTTCTTTACCCCTTTCCCCTTAGGCTGCCCCCACATGCCTATATACCTACATATGCTACATTTTACATGAGCTTTGCTTTTTGATTCATTTTTCTCTGTTACAGAAGCCGTCCAAGTCAATATTCTGAATGCATTAATTTCCTATTCTGCAATTTCAATAACAGCCTCCATGGTTTTCTTTGTTTGTTGTTCATAAGGACTAAATGCGCTTCACAAAGACATTGTAACCATCATATCATGCAAACCATGTCTCTTGCCCTAAACATCCAGACAATAGAGTTATCTTGTTCAGCCTCACGTAACTGCTTTTCAAGAGCAACTGTAAGGGCTCACCCATTTTGCTGACATAATTAATCAGCACTCACCTGCCCCAGCGTAGCACACAGTTTCATTCACTTGACATTTAATGACTTGTTATCCAACACCTTGCTTGTGTCCTCCTAGGCATCCTGTCTACTCTAAGAATCCTGTATTCCTAAGACCATGTGGATGTCATGTTCATATAGGCCTGACTTCTAACATTTTCTCCGCCAGCCCTCCTGTGCAGCATCCCCATTCTTCCCCCCTCCTCTCTACTACTTCCTCACCCTGAAGGTAACTTCTGAGTCATTGCACATGACCTTCTTATTTCCAGCCCTTTGCTGTAACACAGTATATCTGATGAGATGTTTGGGAGGCAGTATTTTGAGTAGCCTTTGTCTTTCTGCATTCCCCAGACTACAATGAGTACGAGGCAGTTGTGTGTCAGGTAGACACTGAAATGGGTCCACTGCCACTGTGACATGACTGTCCTTGCCTCCACATCATTTCCGATCCACAGGATTGCATTCAGTAAAATGCAAAGGCTTGGTCTGTGCTTATCATTAACAGAGTTTTTGTTTGCAGAAAAAAGGACAATGTGATCTCTTTCTCTCTCCTAATAGACTGCAGCTAGCCACAGCTCATCAGTATTGCCTGTAAATTTTGGGGTAGTGAAGGTGGATGGTCTTTATCCACTTATTAATCCTTGCCTTCTTTACTCTCGCCACAACACTGGCAGCACTTGGGTTACTCTTCCAGAAGGTTGAGTGGGGTAGGAAATAGCAGGAAACAGGAGACATGGCTGATGGGGAGAGACAATGTGTCTTCCCACAGCTGTTTCTGGAGCTCTTCTTGGTCCACTGTGGCTATACTTCTAGGCAGTACTCTCCTTCTAGCCTGCAGGTCAGGGAGCATATCCTTTCTTCCCAACTGAACCTGCAAAATAAGGGGGCTCCATCTCCCCATTCACATTAGGTTTGTCTGTTCCTAAAACACAGTCTTGATCTGGTGTTTGTCCTCCACACCTTGCTGCGGAGGTGTTACCACCATCATTCACTCCTGGGATATAGGCTCATCTTCAAATTTGAGGCTCACCTACCTGGTAAATTAAATAACTAAAATCACAAGTATTTTTTTTATTTACCCTGTTCTCTCAGTCTTCATGTAGGCCCTTCACAGCATCAAGGCTTACTGCCAAGGAGAGGAACTGCAGTCCAAGTTTGTGCACACAGTGCCAGGCTTACTTTAACAACACCTTTGTTTTTCAAATATATGCTCTAAGCTGGCAGATGTTATTTAGTTACCCTTCATCAAGCACCTGACTCCGGCTTGCAGCCTGGAAAAACTAACCTCATGTTAGGCTTTGTGGACTGCCTAAGAACATGATATTCCTAAACTCCCTCTGCAACTGTCCTAGCGAGATCTCATGGTGGTGACGTATACTTATTACCACATAAAGAGGGGACACAGAACAACAATTGAACATGGCCACGGTAGCTGTGCTTCTGGGATATGAAAAAGAAGCTAAGGAATGGCACGGTATCTGTCCTCCCATAGAGATTACAGAGGACTCTTCCCTCTCATTCATCATGACATAACTTTCCTGTGGGGATTATAGCATTTGTTGACAAGGAAATGCAATAGTAGGAAATTATCTGATGCATTTTGATGTGTCTAAGTGATATCAAGCAGGTGGAACCACAAACAAGATCTTCCATCTGCAAAAACAAAAGTCCCGTGCTTGTTTTCTATTGACAACACTTTATTATTTATATTCCTCAAGGACAAGTGGAAATGTCACATCTAGGCTGGGGGTTAATAAGCCAAATCATCCAGCTGAGCAAAGGACAGAGTACTTGACCAATTAAAGAGGGGATAAGGGTAATGTGTTAGGGAAAGTTTCAAGAAAAATAAGAAAGAAGAGGATGGGAGATCATGAGGTAAATATATCAGAAAGGGAAGTTGGATATTTCCCATTCATCATGGAAAAGGCAAGGATGATGACCCTCAGTGAATTTAAGGAATATGGAAGCTGCCTGTGTAATTAATATAAAACATGAAATTGTGGCTATGAATTAGTTCAAAGTTCCTGCATGAGGCACTGTAGCATGGCGCCTGCTGTACTCAGCATGTCCACTACCAAGAGTGAATATTGGAGTGCAGTTATGTTTTTACATCCTTCCTACCAATCTTTTTGCTTTCAGCCTCTGATTAAAGTCAGGACAGGGTGCAGTCCACAAAGAGATGTTTTCAGGTCTGGAAGTGAATGGCTCTGGGACCTTGTTTTGGTTACAACAGATTCAATAGTGGTGTCTACTGTAGGCTTTGCGACAGAGCTGTGCATTTGTTGTTCATAGCATTGAGCTCTGACGTATCAGCGAAGCCCAGACAAGGTATGGCCACCATTGTGTTAAGCAGATATGTTGGCATACAATGACTTACACCTTTCCCTGTTTAAGCTGGTAACAGACATTGTCACTGTCTACTATCTTGCTTTGTAAATCCCAAAGATAAAATTCACTCCCATTCTAACCTGTGTCTGAACAAGAAGCAGAAATGAGGTCTGCTGGAATTGGTGTAACTGAGCTACAACTTCTTCTTGTTCAAAGAATCATGAGAAATACAAAATGATTCATGTATCAATGGCTGCTTTATGATGAAAAGAGTGACACATCTTGGATATTCCTGAAATCCCACTGCTACATATGTTGCTCAGCTTCTGTTTTCATAAATCCAGAGTTTACCCATTGCAGATAATCACAAAGTGGTCTTCTCTGATACGTGGATTAATGTCACAAAGCTGGGTGCTGGCAACCTCAGTACTACAACATAGCAAGCTCAGCTATTTCAGGTCCATTTTCCAAGCAGGTCATGTAAATTCTTCCAATATTTTATATTCAGTCATAGTTGTAACCCATCACTAGAGAATGAGTATTTTTGCCCAGAATGAGTTTCATCTTGTCTTAAAACTTTAACATTGTAATTTGTCATTGATTCAGGCCTGAGGATGAGTTTGATTAGGAAAACAAAATTAACTTGTGTGAACAACAGGTTTTTCTACAAAGAATGGCATCTCTGACTTGGTGATACAGTGTAATCATGGCAAAAAACCATGCTTCACAGCAAGACAGAAAGCTCTTTCCACTCCAGAAGGTGGGATGTCAGCTGTCTTCCTGCAAGCGACCTGTAGCTGGTTCCAGCAGAGTACTTTCCAGTGCCCAGTAGTGTTGGTGTCTAATGCAAAACCATCATGGGAAAAGCTGGCATCAAGCAGGGTTTAGACCTGATGGTAGGGAAACAGCCTGTACCACTCCTCTGGAATGAGATACAGGAATGGCAAGAATCCCCCCCGGCTGATGGTCTGTTTTCTTCTGTCTCATAATTCCCATTAATGTACCCATGAATGTGTAAGATTTTGAGTATTTCTTCCCATCAGGTGGCTGCAGTTAAATACTGTCTGTAGTTTTGGGACAGTGACACATTTTCTCACATAGACAAATAGTTCCACTCTGAAGAGCATTAGCTCTTCTGATCATCAGTCTCATTCTCCATTTTTTAAGTTTTCTCCAACCCTGGAAATGTTCTCCTACAATATAAAAAGTGGTGGAAATGAAAAACATTTAATCTTGCAGCTTATTAACAAAATATTACAAGCATACCAGCCTGTCCAAGAAAATATGCCTAGCACGAATACTTTTGTCCTAACAGCAAACTGTCTTGGGATGTGTGCAGTGAAGAACTTTGTCTATAATTACAGTCATATGGACTGAAAGTACATAAAGAGATACTATAGCGCCACTTCTCCGGAGGACAGGGTATTAGCTTTCTCTCTGCAGTCTCCGACTGTGTGGCCCAGCGTCTCCTCACTGTTATTCCCCCTGCTGAAGTTCATTGTGTTTTAAACGCATAAAATCCTAATCATCTCTTTACAAGAGTACAAGTATAAAGCGAACCACAGTTTATCTGGCGCTGCTCGCATAAGGAGACGCGTGTTTTCGTGCTTCCAATGTGCACCCAATATACTACGGGTGTGTGTTTCACTGTGAAAGTGAAACTAGACAGAATGCTGTTTAAAGAATAAAGTGAGGTGACATCACTCCGCTCACCTACTAAATTAGAAGTTTACTCATTGCCCCTTCAGGTCTCAGCTGACCCGATTTGGATTTTAACCAGCAAGTAAACAAGCCCTATTAACAACACTCTTCAACACCAGTTCTAGCAAGATGCCAATATGCTTATAGCTAAACAGTATTTCAGACCATCAGCACCCAGTCACTAATTTAAAAACTGACCTTTTGCATTTGCCACGTGGATGGGCCCGGTAATTCAAAGGACAAGGAAAAATCTTATAAAAAAGAAGAAAGACAGCTGCCAACGGTGCAATTGGATCAACTTCAGAGTAAGTCTGCAGGACAGAGTGGCATTTGCAAAGGCACTGAAGCTCTCTCATGGCATCAGGCTGGTGGTGGTGACAGAGCCATCTGTCCTGTCTTTTTTGCCCTTTCCTGTCTGCCATTAATTTTCCACAAAGGCTCCAAGCGACAGTCCCCTCATAGTGACCATACTTGGAAACAAGGTGTATGACAGGCGGGGGGAGAATGGCAATAATCTTGGAGAGCTCCCGTGTTACAGCTTGGGAAAAAATAGCTGAGAGTTTGCAAAGTAGCGAAGAAGAAGTGAAAACCGAGAAGATCTGCTGACAGGCGGATTCAGGAGGCACGCACTGCCTCATTACGTGCGCCTGTGACTCGGGGCGCAGGGGCGGGGGGTGCTTGCCTTCTGCACGCGCTGCCCACAGTAAACAAGTGAGTATTTCTGGAGCAGCTGCCTGTGTAAGAGGAGAGGTGCCTGCTGCTGTCCTGCAAAGCCACAGTTTTATGGGAGTGTGTATTTTACCCTTCGGAAACTTGCTCATTTCTTGCAGTAATCATGCCAGGCCTCTGCTCAGCAAATGGTTCTTCGGGGCCGAAGCCTGTGTTTAAAGTTAGGATATTTTGCTGAGCTGGATCTGTAAGAAGTGAGATTGCATGCCATATTTTGCCTTTTAAAGTGGGCTACCATCAACATGATCTCAACGACAGTATACACAGAAATTAATATAGTTTCCTTTATATTCAGATCGGTGGTATTCTTAGCAGCAGGCAAGTCTAGACATGTTTTACAGAGTTTGATTAAGCAAATTCCAGTTCAGAGATATGCTAAAATTCAGCTCTACTCCACGTATATTCAGTAGCCCTGTTCATCATTAGACTGTCCAAGTACCTTACAGTATTGTGTCATGCACTACAATTAACAGTTATCCAATATTTGTTCTCATCTTTTCCCTCTGAAGGATACGTGCACCAGTTTTGATATCTTAAAAAGTAACATGGGTGCACACACACTGGTGAACACACTCTTGCACAACTAAGTGTGCATGAAATCAGCTGCCTACTTGGAGCAGAGACTGTTTTGTTTCGTGTTGGTTGGTGGTTACTGAGGGAGGTTGCATGGGCTGGCTCCTGTGACAAACCTCACTCCTGTTGTCGCTGAAACTCGTACTGTATCCAAAGACCAAGTCCTGCAGTCTCTGCCAAGAAGCTTCCTCCAAACTGCTTTTAAGACAGAAATACCTTACTGACCCTTGAAGATTTCGACTGCATGCCTCATTGCGTGTGACATCCATGGAGAGGGTGAGAACTGGGTCTTTAACACAACTGTGCCTGTACCCAATGATGAGTACTTCCCAGCCTTTACTCCCATACCAGGCTACTGTTCTCAGGACCCAGAAGGATCAATGAGCTCATATGATGAGCTCACATTTTTATTTCATGCTAATTCTGTTACACAGGAGATGTACTAGTGGTTTGGCAGGAACACAGGGACCTGCAGAGATGTGCCTCCAAGTGACTTGTATAGATATTCATGACAGCAAATAAAGCCTAGGACTTCTCAGAGTGGTGACTTTACTCTTTTCTTCCTTTCTATTAGGAAAATGAGGGACATATGTAAATTATATTATCTTAACAATGCTGTTTTTCTTCCAGAATAGAAATAATCTTTGATACCTCTTTCATTTCAACTTCACAGATAGCCTCTGCTTAATAAAGTTGGGCATATATCTCAAATATCTCCCTTGTATCAAGTGTGTTCTAATGTCATGTGACCAACTGAACAGTGACATGGTTAAACCAAGTGCTCAAAACAGTTTATTTGTTCAGTGGTTTACTTCATATGTTTTTTGATGTCCTGGGTAATTTCTGCTGGCTTCTAGTCAGAGCTAGAGGTGCAAAATTTCTGGAAGTTTTGAAGCCCCAGGAAGTATTATTCCTTCCCAAGGTTTTTCAGATTTTCTTGTAGTTGTTCATTTTATAGTAACTTAAGTTTGAAACATCAATGTGGGCTACTTCGAACCAAACCAAAATTTTCTAAACTTTAAGAATGTGAATTATATTGTTTACTTAGAAAATCAAGTGTATGTCTGTAGTGGAAACAATGGAAATGCTAGCGTTCAATCCTGGGTGGTATAAAAATACAAGAGATACAAACTTTGCAAGAAAAGTACTGAAGTACTGTCTTTTAGCTGTTTGTCTAGCTACATCACCTCTTCCTAAAAATTTTGTGGTTATATATGTGTTCTTTGGGTTTAAATAATGAAAATAGAGCTAATAGCTAATAGTAAGCTTTACTCCATGAATTGGTATGTAGAGATATATTTGTATTGCTCACAATGCACAATATTAAGTCAAATGATCTAAGAAATAGAGGAAATTTAATAACACAAAGCTGAAGGTTTTCCAGTGAAATAACTTAAAGTAAAAGGCTTAGTTTTTATTGAAGTAAAATTGATTGCTTGATGTTCAGCAGCTACATCCTTTAAGAAAATAATCTACAGGTTCTCTCACTGTTCCTTCCAACAGAAAGCACCTCTTCTGTGTGGACAATGTTTCCTTTTAATTTTTTCATAGCTTTTCATTTTTTTGCACAGCTATGCATAGAAAAAAAAGAAAAAAAAAATGTTGAAGAAAACAGCTTCATATTCTGAAGTTTACAGGTTTTCTCCCAGAACTTCAGACCTTTAAGCAGCCTGCAGGGACCCAGAAGAAGTGCTGTACCTCTCATGTAGTGATCAGCAGAGAAGATGCTGCTGGTTTGAGTGTGTGGTAGCTGTATGAGAAGGCAAAGACTGGTGGTATTACCTTGCCTCTTCCCCTTCACTCATCTGGAAGCTGCTGTAGAAGTACTCTTGTATCCTGAAGAAGTTGTGACCATGCTTCGCTAACACTCAGGATTCATTCAGATGTGAGATTTCTTGCATCATCCTTATGCTTGTGGACCTACTCAAAGTTTAAATCTGATTTCAAGACTTAGGGGTGTTGAAATGTGCAGTTTTGTTCACACCTGATGTCTGAGCTTGCTAGTGACTGAGTAGCTTTGTAGGTAGTTTCCAGTGGAGAAAATTAAACAGCAGTTGATTGTTGTGTCTATGCTAAGGTAGGCTGCCCTTTGATCCCCCTTCCAACTTTTTTAGAGGTATATGAAAGAGGTTCAGACTGGAATCAGATCCAAGCGATCTAGGAGACTCAGGACATGCTCTAGACAAAAGCTGTCAAATATGACAGTACTTGGCTACTGATTTGTGAGACGTTTTTATTTTCCTCTATTTATTTCACTAATATTAATATTAGCATTAACATTAGAATTAGTACTATCTGTTAAAGTGCAACAGAATCCATGGCCAGGATAGGCAAACATAGGCAAACACCCTGTCCTGGGATGAATGACTAAGATGAAGGGTCTGGGGCCACCAGCAAGGACTTTGCTGTCATGATGTGACCTGTGACCACTGACCATATGTGGCCACAAAGGCTTGGGCTGTGCTCTGTACTTTGAGACAGTCTGTCCAGCAGAGAAGAGGAGAGAACGTGTGACAGTCATCTATGTCCTTGGGGACTCCAGGCCTCATCCTTGGTTGAAATCTACCTCCAGTGAATCAAATCTGGATGGGGATATCCCATTCTTCCTTCCTCTGGCTTACTGCCTGGAAAAAATCCCAGAGCCTGTCTCCCTCTCGGCTGTGTGGGGCTGCAAGGACTGGAAATTCCCCCTTAGTGGAAACTGTGTCACAGGGTAGCACACTCTGGGACTGACGTGGTTTTCATGTCCAACTGTTGGCCAGGGCCAAAGGAGAAGCCTGTGTCATCTCACTGGGAATTGGGGCTGTCTGGGAGTGGAGGAGCTACAGCAGAGAGCTCACTTCCGGCAGCATGGGGTCTACTTGACATGTGAGTTCTTGCTGGTGGCTGTGAATGCTAGTGACCATGCAGCTTTTTAGGTCACCTTGGAGTGTTATATTTGCTGGAAAAAATTAAACTGGAATTGATTTTTCTGCCTGTGCTAAGGTAGGCTGCCCTTTGAATCACTTTTTTGTTTTTTAGGAATATAGAAGCTGTGGTTAGTGCTGTGAGGCTGATCATGGCTTGATTTTAGGAGGCACAGGGTCTTCCAGCTAATTCATACAGCCTTGCAATGGAAAATTTCATTTATTCCAGCTGATGCAATGACTTTTCAAGTCAACACCTATTTTGCAGATACCTACATTAAAGTAATATATATGTAAAAAATTTATTTTTTTTTTTTTAATTTTCAGTGTGGGAAGAGGATTACCAACGTACATGAAAAAATATGAATGAGTAGTGATAATATTGAAAGCTTTGAAATATCTTACAGCACAGCATATTGGAGATAAATACCAGAAATGAGAAAATCAGTATTTAGATAAAGCGTTCAGTTACATGCAAACTGACAAGACCTAAAAGTGTATCTGCTTTGTTACTACCACTTACCTTATTATGTCAAGGCCATTTTGATCTACAGCTTGGGCTTGAATTGGGGGACACAATGAATTTGAAATATAAATCCCTACAGCTTAAGTTGAAGAGCTGCTTTAACATATTTCTATCCACTGTGACGTGGGCCCACACAGAGCAACTAATTACATAGGTATTAAACCTATGAGATGTCTTTAACATTGCATATTTTTTGTGGTCTGAACATTGCCTCAAGCTGTCCTGACACGTGCAATGAAAGGTCCTTACAACAAAATGCACCAAAATCAGGGCTACTTGTCAGGAATTTCTTCTTGCTGCTGACATAAGACTACATAGAATGGTAGAATCATAGAATGGTTTAGGTTGGAAGGGACCTTATAGATCATCTAGTTCCAAACCACTTGTTTGGAAGGGACACCTTCCACTAGAGCAGGTCTGCTGGTGCTAGTGGGAACAGGATGGCAAGATGCACAGAAATGGTCAGGAAGATACAGGCAGTTTGGGTTTAGGCATGTTGTTTGTCATATTCTGGGCTGTGTGTTTGCCATCACTGGGAGGGAGCCATCTTCATTATCTGAAAGGATCATCAATATCCTAAAGAGTCCAAATTGTTTTGAGTGACTTTCATCAAAGACGGAGAATGAATGTTCACAGGAAATCTCTAAAGTGTGCTCTCTGGAGAGCATAATAGTTGGATTTACTCTTCACCAAAATTGCCCACTGAAATCAAAGACATGGAGAGTTCACAGAGTTCCTGTGGCAGGACTATTCATGTGACATTTGTCAAACTGAGAGTTTGGGGCAGTTTTGACCCAGGGAGTGTTTGTAAAATTCATTCTTAAACCAGTTTCACTCAGATGTATTTGAGGGAAACCTATTGCTTGACTGTAAACTGTAGGGCTCCATTTCTTTTGGTAGAACGAGGGCAGCAGATTAGCAGAGAGAGAGTAAAACCACCCAGCAGAGCAAAAATGTGCAGTTAGGGAATGAAGTTGCATTTGTGTAAAATGAATGGAAAGTTCGGGTTTAGGCCATCCATGATCATACCACATTCAGTACGTGAGCTGGCCATTCAGTTGGAGAAAACTTGAAGAACCTATATGGCTTGAGACACTAAGAAATTATATTATTTAGTGTGGGTAACACATGCTATATTATAGCCCAGGAGCTACCCTGTACAAAGGTGGGGGTGGATTTGACAAGTGAACTGCAAAGAGATGCAGAGATCCTGGATGGATACAGTGATGCACGAATAGAAGTTCATGAGGACATTGCTTCATGGTTATGTAATGGAATCAGTAGCTGTCTAAAATTGTCCAGCTGGACTACTTAAATGAACTAAATAACTAATTGAACCTGTCTCATGTTATAAACTTTTTTCATCTGGGTTTTTTTTCAGTGATCCCTGTAATGTCATCAGGGCTAATTTTAGCTGCCATTTTCCCTGTGAAAGTATTTACCAACACGGTGCTCTCAGTGTGTTGTAGTACAGGAAGCTGGGGCTGCAGGACATCTCTCCAGGCTGAATGCTTTCCTGTCAATGAGATCAAATTGTAAGTAGCTGCACTAATCTGCCTATCATCAGAAATAGCCAAAGAAAAATGCACAAATGTAAACATAAAGGAGAGCTCTCATAATTTGCATACTTGTCATAGTTCACCATAAATCAGCCTAAATGTCAGCAGGCTTGGTCTTTTTGACACGATCTGGAGGCTAGCTTTGCTTGTTAGCAACTTAACTTCTCACAAGATACTGTACATTAGTGAAGTTAATTGACTAATCATTTTCATCACTGGGAGTGTAAGTAAATAATTCCATCTATTTCTACCTAGGCTTCTGTTTACGGTCCGAGGGTGCCAAGCATTCAGACTAAATGAAAATATACCCTGTAGTAACCATGCATGGCATCCCCCATAACAAGCTGCAGAAACTCTCCGAAGCATTGCTGTTATGTTGTGGGGAATCCTGAGAATCTTAAGCTTAACTCACCATGCCGGCCAGCCTCCTGCAGGGCGGCCAGGCAGAGACTGGGAAGGCAAGGGGATGCATCAGGGCAGCCCCGGGTTAGAGCACTGGCATCTGTCATTTTTAGGGAAAGGGGGCAGGTCTGCAAGTAATGAATTGGTGGTGGCTGGGAACGTGCATGAGATGATGTGGTAACAAACTGTTTCAGCTAGATGAGAAGAGCAGGAGGGTTATCTAATAGCTGGTATTTTTCATCTTTTCACTGTCTCCCCATAATCAACCATAAATATTTTCTTCCTGTGGCCATTTTTTCCTAATGAGGTGAGGAAGGCGGATTTGCTGCTTCTTTTTCCTTCCACATCTTTGCCATCTGGTACATTACAGGAAAATTGACTGAGTTAGACTTTGGGATGTACTTGTGGTTTCATTGACAAGACTTTGGTGGGGCGAGAGTTAGTAGTGCTGAACTTTTGCTTTAATTTGTGATGAGGATTTTCTCGGTGTTGTAGGGGCAATTTATCAAGCGGGTAGCTCCCCATTTGTCCCACAGGAATAAGGGACCAGTTTTTTGCATCTGTATCTCAGAATGAGTTAGGGGTTGTTTGATATCTCCAGATTGCCTAAATGGTGTGCTGTGTTCTGGTTTTTTGTGCAAAATATTACTTGATTTAGAAAAGTGTCTTGGGTTTTCTTTGTGCATGGTATGTCTAAAACCATCACCAGTTCCTGCCACACTGACCCCTTTGTATGACTTGCTCCAGAAACCTTTCCCTTCATGCCTCCCCCTCCTGATTAGAGGAGAGCAGGATCCTGTGCTGGCCGATGTATTTCCCTGCTTACTTTGGTTCTGGTTTTTTCTGCCATGACTTCTGCCATCAAGGGTATTGATTGGCACTGGGGATTTCTTGCTGTGCACAACCACGCGGTTTGGGACCATCAACTCGTTTTCCCTGATGGGTTGCAGACACGACAGGCATCGAGTGCTTGTTGTGGCCTCCTTCCCACTGAGGATTCACAGGTGAAAGACCTGCAGCAAAATGCCAAGACCAGACCAGTTCAGTCCCTGCCAGACCGTGCCAACCTGGATGCCATCGACAGCTTTTGCCATTCTCTGGTGTCAACCAAACTAAAAGCCTCATTTTCCCCACTTGTTAGGTCACAAGAAGTTGATGTCAGATAATTGTTTCTACAGAAAATGAAGTTTGAAGATCAGATGTTTTAGATTTAAAAAGATTAATTGTAATTGAAAAAGGACCTAACTATATTAGGTATCCCTCTATTCATCTGCATTTAAGGAAGGGCTTTCTTTAGTAGTTAGGGTCCTAAACACTTAGTTAAATGGTTCTAGTAATGAAGATTTTAGAGCCAGAGAAATTGAAGTGTTGTGCCCTGAATTTTCAAAATGCATTTCACAAAATACAAAGTCCACTTATATTTTAAAGAATTAGTAAGTAACTCCATTATGTTATCACACATCTATAGCACATTCCCATGTCCAAAACACTTTTATATTAATTCCCCAAATAAAGTTCTGTTGACATCTTGGCATGTTAAACCTATAGATGGTCTTAGTTTGTGAGATGTGTACTGCTTTTCTTATCATTTTAGCATGCAAAAAAAATCTTTTATGTGGTTATATCAAAACACAGTCGTGTAGGTAAGTCACATTTGATTCTGACCAAGTTGAGCTCTGAGAAGCAGGGTTGTGTAAAAAGTGTGTGTGTGTGTGGGAGATAAATTTAACATTTAATGGGAAGTCCATTCAAACCCTCTAGCAACTGGAACTAATGGGGACAGACAGGGTTGTGAAATGTGAGCCTACAAGATCTCCACTGAGAGATATCCATTCCGCTTTGTCCTCCCAGGCCTTACTTCCAAGAGACATTTAGTTCTTTTCTTTAAATCGGTTGAGATATTATGAATGAGAACTGTACCACGGCGATTTCTTTCTAAAGGTATTTCTCAAAATTCAGGAAATCTTTCCAAATAGAGAGAGTGCTTTAGGTCTGAGGTAGCATGTTGCTTCTTTTTTCTACCTAATGCAGTGAATGAGTCTCTGACTGTGGTTTTATTCACACAGAAAACAAAAAACTTTTTTTTTTGCTGTTTTTAATTAAATGAGTTTGAATAATAGAAGTTTGTTGCATTAGAATTGGTAACTGCTTACCCTTACACGATCCTTAGGGATATATCAGGTGTTAATAGAATAACAGCATCTTGAGCAGATATTTCTGTGGAAGGACAGCACAAATTATTGTAGCTGATAAAAGAGAGGACATTTTAACAAAGGAAAATATCTGCAGGTGTCTAAGTCTAGTTCTGAACTGCTTATGGACATTGAACACTGCACCATCGGAACACTTCGAACATCTGAACATCTGTGAACTTCTGATCAATTTATATATTGGAGAAATTATGTAGAGACATTTCTATATGTTCTTCCTGGTCAGAATTCAAATTCTGAGAGTGACATATTTCTAAAACATATTTCTAATTAAATAATTAGAAATATGTTTTATTACTTTGCTAGTACCAGATTAACTTTGAGTCAAGCTCAGTATGAACACACAGAGAACAACAGTGCCAGTCTAGTTCAAGTTACTGAGTACCTTGCAGCCCTGGACACAGAGAACCCCAAATATTCTGAAAGGGACAAAGTAGCCCCAGAAAGTAGAGAGGACAAAGCAATTCCCCTGGCTGGCAAAAAAAAAAAAAAAAAAAAACCAACCCAAAAACCAAACCAAACCAAAACAACAAAAACCCCGTATCTTTTGACTTGACAGTGGTGGACAGAAAGGGAGGGAGTAGGGAAAAAAGACAATCCATTAATGCAGCCATGAAGAACTGCAGACATTACCTAGTGAAGACCAAGAAGAAATGCCGTCTTCTGGGATGCCATGAGGATTTACTCAATCGGATCCTGTGCTCGTCTCTGGGTAATGAGGCATTCCTGGCCAACTGCTTTGCATGGATCAGATTTATTATTTTCTTGGCCACCCAGCTGGCTGGAAGACGGCTGGCATGGTAGTGAGAAAGTCTTCTGGACTTAGTTTGGGTGTACAGCACCTTTGATATTTATGCTGTTTCCTTCTCCTAATAATATCTGAGCTGGAAATATTCCTGTTCGCAAGATCAAGGAAAAAAGAAGGAGTAGGGCATAAATATGGTAGGCCAGCAAAGGAATTTTCACGATGAAAAGCACTTCCTTTAGATTGTTCCCTAGTGGCTAAGCTGCCTCGGTGACCACAAGGGTAAGCAGGGAACTGGCTATACAGGGAAGCCTTAAGTGGAAACTGAGGGCACTACAGGCTGTGCTGGGGAAGCTGGAGGCATTTATAGCTGTGGTACCAAGGAGAACACTTGCAACCTGCTTTGGGTTCAAAACCACTGTTTCATTGACTGCATTTATAGCAAGGAAAGATGTTTAATTACAAGAAGAGAAATTTCCTTTAAATCAGAAGTAGTGCTGTTCTCATCTCTCCACTAACATGCTCAGCCAATTAGACATAGAAGAGAAAAATAAGCATGGCTTACAGTATGTTTCCACTTTTGTTCAACGAATTTTAATCAACATACCCACAGTATATAAACATTATATATATCAATCAGTATTTAGTTAGAAAATGACATACAGCTGTAAAATAATTCAGGTGCTCTTCTGCCTGACATAATCTTTGAATTACATTAGTTTCCACCAAACAAGATCTTGCTTCTGTGAGCATCTTTGCTTGAAAATACTGTGCCCTTCCAAAATGAAAGCTCTTGCTCTTCAAGTAGCGAATGTGTATTATTGCTGAAAATACAAAGCGGTGGAATCCCTCCTTTCAGACAAAATTTAGTACAATTTTAACGAGGGTGTCAGGATCATAATGGAAGCTTTTATGTGACTGCAACAATACATGTGCTGCATAGAATTAATTATCGAGAAGTGAAATGTGTGGGTGATGTCAGCCTGGAAATATCTAATCAAGATGTCTGCTGGTAGGTTACCTTCAAATGTGTAACCTACTTAACCTGTAACATAATGAGGATAACTGTAAAGCTTCAAATAGCTTCCCAGCAACTCTGGCTATTGTTTGGAGATTACTTATATTTAGCTAGTCTGGTACAAAACTGCAACATGCAGTGCTCTCACTTGCCTGGGTGGTTTATTATTGACTCATAACTGTGATCAGCTTTAGCAAAAATGAGCTCTAATATATACTTTATACTGTATACTTTTTAATTAATTTGCCCAGAACTTATATTTGGCTTCTTAAGAAAGCAGTCCAAACCAAATTTCAAATGCCTGCCACCCCTTTCCCTGGACATGAGAGAGGGCTCATGGAGTACTGGAAGTGCCAAGTTCAGTCCTGCTCTAGTTAATGTCTCAGCGGGTAAATTACAGAGCTGTGCCTGGAGAGACTCTGTGTGCCCACTGCCCCAAGAGATGTCTGTGGGTGGTTTTCCTGGTTATGGATCAGTATTGTGAGAACTAGTTCACTGACTCCTCCCTTGTATGTTTTCATGAGTATGATCTTGTCAAGTTTTCCCTATTTACAAAATTCTATCTAGTTAGATTCCCCTTTGGCGAAGTAATTTAGCAGCACAAGTCTAGAGAAAGTCTTTACTTAAGGATATAGGGTCTATTGGGTGCACAGAGGGGAAAAGTATGCATCCAGCTGTAGGCCAAATATTACAATTTAATAACCATTCATATTGCTTTTATGCAATATTAGGATGGGTGATACCAGCTCAGGTGATATAATTAACAGACAGGTGGATATTACCTGGAGAAGTCATTTATGCTAGGTAAAAGACTGTCGCGGAGCCTTGGGAATGGTAGGTGTTATGTACAAGATTTGATCTTTCTGTGCTTACACTGTTATCATCACCAAATGGGTCAATAACTTGGTGAGAGAGCTGAGACTTTAATATTTTCTGTATGTCTTGTTTAATTCTGTTTCCTGATGCAGGGTCAAAAACACTTACCAGGAGTTGTTTCAGCTGAGCTGTCAAAGCCTGATTTAGTTTCCTTTTTCTGCATGTAACACACACAGAGCAAGCAACTAAAGCAATGGACAAAGATCATTTAAAAAAAAAACCCAACAAATAGTCTTTCTGGGATAGATACTATGCCAAGTATCCACTGATTGGGCTAAATGGGCAAATGACAGGTATCTCAGAGCTTACATAGTCACCATCTTGTAGACTCTACTGTTCTCTGTCGTGGCTTGTAATAGCCTGGGAATGCCATTTTTCCAGGGTTGATTTTTTCCTAGTTACCTATGCAGAAATTACAGACATTCATCTGGTCAATATAATTATCACTTACGTTGTAGCAGAGAAAACACCAAAGAGGTTTACAGCAACTTAGAACAACTGCACGGGCACCGTGGCTGTCTCAAACCTCGTTTGTAGTACACTGATTAAGAAGGGATCTATTGTATTGGAAAGGTGTTTACAGTCAAAATGAATGAAATAGGATATGGATAATTAGGATGGCCATATTACTGGAAAAGAAACAGGGAGCAAGCTCCTAATTCCATTTGAAGCTAATTAGGTGGCCTGTCACTTTGATAAGATGTTTGGGCTCGCAGAATCTGCTTTGTTGAGGGTATTTCCACTTTAATTGGCCTGTCAATTACAATTTGCCATGAAACGCTGCAAACTGCTTACAGCCTGTTTTCAGTCTGTCTTACAAAACGGATCCCAGAAACCAGAAACAGGGTTTTCTTTTTTTTTTTTTTTTGGCCAAAACCCCACATTAAAATGCATACTACTTGTTATTCCCCTGCTTTAACTGTTTTTGCCTTTCATTTTGATGCCCTCAGGCCTGAGGTTACTGAAGTCTTCCATAACTATAAAGGTAGGATTTATGCTTACAATGCAAGTTGCAATGGAAAATTAGATGTAAATTGAGCACAAGACATGGGACACAGTTTTGCTTTTTCCTGGGGTGATAAGATGAGAATGCTAAAACTGAAGGAGAGAAGCAGCAGAATAGGTGCCTTACTGGAACAAGACATTTTTGATACCATCAAGGGTTTAGCTGAGAACCTGAAAATTAGCAAGTGCTTTTTAGAGGGAGCATGGAAATAATCAAGCGTGAAATAGCAATCTATTGACCTCTGGTAACTTGATGTCTTGATTTAGGCAACTGCTTTAGAAGCCTGACAAACAACTTAATGCCAGCAATACTGGACATTTTATGGTAGTTTGCTCGTTAGTCAGATGAGGAACGGTCACCATGTAACAAAACATTAACAGCTGACTCAAAGGCACTCTTGGTCAAAGCAGAAGCAAGTGTTTTCCATGTTGGTATTATTTCTTTCTGTTTTCCCAGCTGAGAAAAACAGTTTGGCTAAATGCAAGTGTGCATCTATTGCTGAGGGGCAGTTTTCCTTATAGAAGCAAAAAGCGGGTAGAATTTGCTGTGAACTTACACTGTTGACAAAACCAGTGGTGGTAACTAGTGTATGAATGTAATTCTCGTGTTCCTGGCCATGCACTGTCTGCATTCTCACAGAGCTACAGTAGCCAGTATCTAGTCCCTGTCCTTCTCCGTTCCCTTTGCACCACTCAGGTGGTATGGAAGAGTTATTTTTAAAGGGAATTCTATAGGGAAATCCCCCTTGCTCCTTCTCCAGTAACAGATGGATCTGGAGAGTGCAGGAGCAGCAGTGGGTGCTCTTTGTGTGGAATTAAAGGGGTGCCATAAATCCAGGAATAGGTGTATTATGGATGTGGATGTCAAAACCTTAGTCACTATTGGCCTCTAATAACTCTCATATCTATTGCAACTATTTGAAGTTTTTGGATAAGCCAAATCCTGTTTTTCTCCACTTATAAATTGCAGCAAAATGTTCTGAGCTTAGGGGGTGTGAAGCATGTGTTGCAAAGCAGCAGTTGTTTGAAAGAACTCAGCCCCCATCTCAGAGCTGAATGGAGAGCAGTCTGCTTTAAGATTTTTTCCATAGTCTGGGTTAGGTAGAGAAATAGTCATGTCCTCTCCAGAGTTCCTCTCCTTTCTTCTTAAGGACGGGTTCTATTAACACACATTCAGCAACTTGCCTCTGCAACAAAATGTTTATATATTTGTGGCCTTTGCTTCATTTTCAGACTAGGATAGTTCGGCTGGAAGACATCGACAATGATTGTCTAGTCCGACAGCCATTTTAGGTTTTGGCCATTACTCAGGTTCAAAGCAAGGTGGCTGCAGCCACAACGCAGAGTGGTGACCACTCTACACTCACGGCTGCCCAGTGTCTGGTGCCACTACCGTGCATGGACATTGGAAACCTGCCTCTTATTCTGATGCTATGTCTAGTGATGTGACTTAAAATTTGTTTCGGGTAAGAGAATTAAAAAAGCTAAATAAAATGATGACTCAAAATCCTACTCGTTCACCAGTCCCTTGAATAGCTGTTTACACTCCTTTTACTATAAATTGGTACCTCATGGCTTCTTTGTATAAGACAGTGAGCTAGTCTAGTGGGATGACCTAGTTATTTTTAAAGCCCGCTTATGTCAATGCTCTCTGTCCTGTGACCATGTTGGCCACCATTATTTCAGAGTGAGGTCAGTCTTTTTCTTTGCTCAGGCCGCTTGCCAGTTTCTCAACACCTGCCTTGAAAGTGACAGCTCTATGGGTGTCCTCATAAATTACAAATCATGTGCCTCTGCCCTGATGCCTTGGGACAGGCACAAAGTTAGAAACTGTTCTGTAACTCAAGCCCTGGGGCTGCTGCATGGGACAGCTGAGCAGCAGGCAGCGAGCCACAGCAGCGGGGGGCCGGCTACACCGCAGACCCCAGTCAGTGCCCAGGCTGGCGCGGTGGAAACTTTGCATGGGTCAGTGCCAGTGGCCATGTGGCTGTGCCTGGTGGGAGCCAGGACTGGCCACCAGGTAGGGGTCTTTCCCTGTGGGGAAGAGTGGAGAAACCCTAACAAGAGGGTGCAGTGGGGTTTGGGCAGCACCTCTGCCCTGGTGTGTCCGGGGTGAACTGAACTGGACAGGGAGTGGGGCTCTAACCACTGAATGGGCAATCCTGTGCACAGTTGTCACTATCCTCTGCCACTTCCTAGCTCCTCAGTCACAGCTCTGGCATATAATTGACCGCAGCATTAATTCAGTGATGTGTTTCCTCCTGCTGTGTGCCACAGACAGTCAGCCAGCTCACACATGCTCAATAGATCGCCATTGACTGAATTCAGCAAAACACTTAGGTGCTCCCCTTCCACCCACACCTACCCACTCAGTCTACTCTCACCATCCCCACCATGGACACGACATCCACCTGCAGGGAAACTTAGACCATTCAGAGAAGCTGTAAGACCCCACTACCCTAATATCTCCACTCCGTCCCCAAGTGTGTGTTGTGCCCCTCTGTCACAGTATCCATGCCCGGCAGTGTCCAAGGTCTGGGAGCAGCACTTGCTGTATCACAGCACCACATTCTTTACTCAGCTCCATAACTGCAGGTGCTGGACACAATTGCCTATCTGAGCCCTGATGCTCTGAGCTCCTGGCACACGAGATCCCAGCATGGAAAAGCCATACAAGCACTGAATGGAGCAGAGGTTGCTCAGGTATCCTTTTAACCCACCTGTATGCTTCCTCCAAAGGCTCAGGTGAAATCTGTTGCCCTGTTGGTGTGGGACCCTTAGCTGGATGACTAGACTGCAGCAAAGTGGAACCCTGCATTTTTATAAATCATCCACGAGGTGTATTTTAGTAGAGGCTGCATTCCCTCTTTCTTCTACATAGTTTGTCTATGTTCCTTTTGATGACTGCATAGGATGTATGCTCTTGCCCATTCATCAATAAGAGAAGGCTGCAGAGGGATGTTGAGCTGAGCTGCCTGTAAGCACGCACCACCTTGCTTTCTTTTGATTTTAAACCCATTTGAAAATTCATTGCACTTTCTTACAGCTGTGCTTCTGAATATTATGAATATTGATTTCCAAGGGAAATAATGAGATGGGACTGCCAAACAAATTTATTTGCTTCGTGAAATCATCAGGTTATGTCTCTTGGGGTTTTTTTGGGCCACAGATTAGGTTTCAGATTGGGTGGTTGGAGGTGGATGAGTGAGACTCCAAAGATAATTTGCTCGAAGTTTGGTAATGTCAGCTGCTGCAATTCCTGCATGTGATTTACCTTCCTAAGCACACTGCATGGTATGGGGTTTTCACCCTGGATCTGGTAGGGATGATATTTTTTCTTCTGGAGGGAAAAAGATATTTGTGACCTCCAGTCAGCTCAGGGTAAGCCTGGTAGGGATTTCCCAATCCAGTTTTGTTTTCTGCAACCACAGTAATTAAAAAGTGTCTCAGCACAGAAGTTTGCCATAGTGAAGGAGCTCTTAATCACAATGACAAAAGGTAGTGACTTGGAGGAGTCATCACCCAGTGTTTGTGACATACAGAGCAAATACTATTGTGATAAGGTCCCACTTCCATTCAGCATTTCCCATACTGTATCTCAAAATAAATGCATAAGTATCTACTGGAGTTGGAGTGCTACTGGTAGTGCACTGTGTACTTTGGCAAGTTTATTGGTATGCGTGTTCCTTGAGATCCTTTCAGCTATTCTTCAAGTTCTTTTCCTCTTCCTCTCCCAGCCTTGTTAACAACTGCCATCACTGAGGACTCAAAGTCCCCTTTTCCAGCTGGCAGCAGCAGCAACAGCAATAAGAGTACAGGCATATATGGTTTGAAGTCTACCTTAAAAACAACTATCACCCCGTCCCTGTACCTGGTGATATCTTATGAGTAAATGGGGCACTCCAGACAAAACTGCAGTTTCATAATGCTCAATTCCCATGGGACAGGACACACACACACACACACACACACACACACACCCCCACACACACACACCCCCACACAGAGCCTGAAAAGGCTTTCTTTAGGTGGTAGTATCAGCAGCTGCAGGAAGTTACCTGAATCTGGAAGAAAATATATCCAAATGATTTCCTGCTGAAAACAGGAGAAAATTAATTTGTTCCTGCAAAAGGATTTGACATTTGAACCTGGTGTTAACAAAGGATGCATGATTCTTTGAGAGAGTGAGAAGTTGAAGCTGAACATCTCTTTTGTTCTGTCCAGTTCCAGCTCTCTTCTCCTAATAGCTCTGTCTTACTTTCTTACTGTTTCAAGGAAAGGCTAGATGGGGTTTGTCACTTCTCTGGTCTGAATTTTCTTTGGATGTGAACAAATTCCATGAACTAATTCTAGGGATGGCAAGGGAGGAGGTCCATAGCAGGGTATATATTCACACAAGTTGACTGTATATAGATTTGAAAGACCAGATCTTGGAGTTTTATATTGAACTTTAGGCCACTCATCTAGCCTTCAGTGATGTGAAAGCCCATGTCCAGCTATGTCTTTCAAGAAAATAACAATTTCCCATCGCTGCTATTTGCAGTAAAGCAAACAAACAAAAAAGAAGCAGTAGTAGTTCAGGGTTCTTGAAGCGACTCATGTCAGCAAAGAGACTGAGAATAGAAATGGAGTGGGATGAGCATCTCTGGACAAGGCTACTCCACCACTGGGAGAGTTGGAGGCCAGCTTCTGACTCTGTGGAGTCCTCCTCCTGCTCATCCCACCCAGTGCAGTGGTGGGTGGCAGGCCGAGCAGAGAGTGTGCCTCCTGTCCTCTGAAACTGGTGGTGACAGCATCTCCTGGCCCCTGGCCAGGATGGCTGTTGCCCAGGAGGAGGCGTTACGAGGTCTGGGAGGCATCCACTGGCCCAACAGCTGCTCCAGACTCCCCTGGGGCAGGCTGGGGATAAGGATGGAGTAGCCCATCAGGTGCTGGAGCCGTGGTGGAGAGAGGAAATGGGGGGGTTGTAGGAGAGCTCAGCAATGGCTAAGGCACAATAAGACTCGTGAAAAACAAATGTGAAAGAGCTCTGTCCCCTTTAGCAATGAGAATCACAGAAGGTAAGTGTTTCTTGCCATGTTATGGTTTTACTTTTTTCTTTTCTTCCTCTAGCGGAAAGCACTCACAAAACCTATATTGTTAGTAAACTTTTGAAAAATATCACCTCACACCTTTCCAAATCCTTGAGGAAATGATGCCATTGCCAAGGTGATTGTCTATTTGAAGTCCATGAGCAACGGCAGCAAATATTTCAAATCAAAGCAAGGGGTCACCCTACTGACAGCAGCACAAGAAGAACTTCCCTGGCCTGTGGTGGACTAATGTGTTGGGTATGTCAGGTAAAGGTCAGGCTGAGATTGCCTTGGGGAAAATAAGATGGTCCTTGTCACACTAATAGTACCTATAGCTGTCTTCATCAGATGATCAGCAGTATGACAGTAAGGAACGATCCATTGGAGTAATTTTTTCAGGGAAAAATTTATGCTAGTTATTGAAGAAAGCAGAGATTATGGTATTTTGGGCAGGTGAGATCAAACAGTTCAGGCAAAAAATGGGGCTCAAAGAGCTAATAATTGTGGTTTTTATCTTTAAAGAGAACTTTTGGCCTGAGCCAGCATGTTCTCAAATAAGTGGAAAATGGAACCTTTAGGTTATTCAAAACTATAAAAATCCTGATGCCTTAGGATTGCTCTTGTCTCAGAAAGGCAGTATTTCTTCATGGATATAGAGTATGACAAGATGTCAGGTGACTGCTAATTTTATTCTTGCTCTGTGATGCACCTGTGCCTCCAGAGACCTGCTTGTCCTTGAAGAAGTCATTTAATCTGCTGGAGCCTCTGCTTCCCTTCTCTGCTCTGTCTTCTCACCAACTTCAACTGTCAGTAACCAAGCATGAGATCCCTGTCTCAGTCTTTTCGACCATCCAGTGTTATGGGGATGTAAATAAAATCAATACCATGTGAAAAAACAGTACCAGCCGGTACTGTGCAACTTGCAGTGCTAAATTAATTATGTATCAAAAAATGGTAGCTGTGGGAATAGTGGTAAGTTTACTGAAAAAAAAAAAAAAGTGGTTTCTCTGCTCAAACCTTTCCTGGCTTTTCTTCATTGGAAGCAGAGTGCGGTTATGTTTTAATTTCTGTTGCTCTAATTACTGCTGAACACAAAACAAAGTGATGCCTTCTTGGAGTGTTGATAATCTAAGGTCCTGAACCTGGCTACACTTGAACATGTTTAATTTCATGAAGATGAGCAGAAGATGCCACTTGTGTATAAAATTACTTTTCAACTGTAGCAACCATGTCAAGAGAGGTCTTGACTAAACTTTCTATCATTCAGGATAGTTTTTCTTTTTTACTCTCTCCCAAAAAGTTTTAGGGTTACTTCACTTGATTTCTGTGGGACAAGTTGTGTGACTACAGTTGCTTGAGAACAACAACAAAAAAAAAGCCTTTGTAGGATTTAGGCTCTAGAACAGCAACACTGTGGCCTCACTTCAGCCTGTGAATAGCTTTCAGCATTTCCACATTTAGCCAACAAAGCATTTAAGAATTCAAGTCAGATAGTACCACTAGGAGGTAAACAATTTGTTTAATTAGGGTCTTACATATTTTCTTGTCTGTGTCCATCTTGGGAAAACTTCTGAACCAAAATTTGCAAAAGAAGGCTGCATCCTCCAATTTCCTTACACAGTCAGGTCTTTTTGAGGAAAAATAGTGTAGAAAGCATACCAACGATGCCAGATCAATTTTATGCTTTAAATGCCAACACCTTGAAAGGTCACAGTTACTAATTTTTTTCTTACACTGTTCCAAAGCAGAAAAATAGTTTTATGTTGTTGGTGTCCTAGCTCAGAAGAAAGAAAAACGAGTTGGTTTCCATGACCACATATGTACAGACAGCATCCTGTGGGAATGAGAGATGTACATGGTTGTGCCCGTGATGTGCTAGTCAATTAGCCATGTCTCTTGGTGGCTATTGATGAATGAACACACCTTAGGAAGAGAGGAGGAGGTTCTGCAGCTGTCATGAAACAGAATAAAACTTCTGTAGCTTGTGCTTCTTAATCTCGTTTGTGGAGCTTTTATACCTGTCATAAAATGCTGCCTCCCTGTTGCTTTATCCCTGATCCTGTACCAATGTGTTGTTCTGTGGGAAAAGTGAATGTATCTGTATAAGGCAGAGTGAGAAAGCGGACACAAAATGTCTGCAAAATTAGTCTGGCAATTTATGTATTTGCATATGGGAAAAGCTAAGTGAGTGTTCTATACATAAAAGGTCGATTCTCTTTGAAATGCAAGTGAATGTAATTTCATTTAATTTCATTGCCTTTGCTATCTACCCTGGGGCTACATATCCTTTTTTTAGCACTATTCTGACTCCCTCTTGCAGTCACAAAGTAGACTTTAGCCCCTTAGTCCATCAAAATACACGTAAGCAAACTTTATTTTGTAAATGTTTTTGCATTAAAATATTTTAACCTAAATAATTGGGTTTGATAACTTCCTCTATAATTTCCTCCTTAGAGTCAGTGTTATCAGATGTAGTACATCATTTTGTGGTGAGAAGAGGTAGATTCATGACTTCTGGAGCCTGTCAACAGTCCTCCCGTTGGCCATAGAAAAACAATGTTGTCAGGCATTCACTCATGTTTTTGAGCAAGCAAGCAGACTGATAGTAATGTGGGACCTGATAATGGAAACGATACAATATCATTAAGTTTCCCAAAGACATGTGTTACAGCATTTTGCTTCTGGTATTTTACTATATTTGAAGAGATGCGTGACTGTCATCAGCAACAAAAGTATCTCACAATCGTTGACCTCCCATGAAAACTTTAGGCATTTTCTATTACTATCCAGCAAACAGAACTGAACAATAAAAAGATTCCAGAAGGTGCTTAAAAATATTTTTGCTTGTTGAATGACTGCACAGGCTTTGCTATGTTCAAAGAGTTTGGTATTCAGATAGTGATAAAACCATCTTTCATCCCTATAAAAGCTGAAGGGCTGCTTTAAGTGCTGTGGAAGCAAGTTCAGCACCTCTTCATGCCTATTTGGTTATATGTAGGTAGTTCTGTTTACACTTATTACATACAATACTTTAATACACTCTAAAACCCAAAAGAATTCAAAAGCAGCACTTGCTGAAAGTTTTCCTTCCTTCAGCTTGTTCTTCTGAACTTAGTACCCCAATGGAAAGCATAACAGTAAGTTTTCTGCTCTAGCAATATTTTAATAAAGGCTGATAACTTGTATCAAGATGACCTGGAGGATACCCAGCACTCCCTGTTCTCGATGTCTAATCTAATGCTTATTTGATTTCACATGGTGTATTTTACCTGGGTTGTTCAGTGAGGCGTATTCATTCACTGTATCCACACGTTGCCTAATCACTGTGCTGAGAATAGAAAAACATTTGGGGGACTTCTCCTGTCTTTGTCTGGAGTGCTGTTGAAATGCATAATATCTTACTAATAATGACAAATAAAAGGAAGGCCAACTCGCACTTCCTGTCTTCAGGTTGTACTAGAGGCACCTCATTGGCTTCAGTGGAGTTGACATAGACATCTCCAGAGGTGACTATTTCCACATTTGGCTGAGGAGAAACAAGAATGTGTTGCCTGTTTCCCGCTTTATAAAAGCTTCCACAATAAGGTCTGGGTGCAGGAGGGAGCTGAAGCGCTCACAGCAAAGAAAGGCTGTGTGCTGTGCTTTCAATGCACCAGCTGCACAGGAACTGTCAGAGCTCAATGGAACACCTCTTTCTCTCTTTGGGGGATCAGATTTGCTAAGTGCTTAATGTCAGTGGAGTTCTCTTGGTGACTAGGTTGGTATTGCCTTTCCTACGCAGCCTGTTAAAGTGCATGGGCTATTATTCGCCTACTCAATTAACTGCTAAGGAGACAGAGAAAATATGTGCCCACAGAGGAAAATGAAGCCATCTTTACTTGCTGGCTAATCAAAGTCCAATGGCTTTTGAAGACAGTATGAAATGATCATTAATTAGGAGAAATACCTAAATTTGAAGTTCAAAGAACCTTGTACAAGCCAAGAAAAAAAAAACCGCTGTGAAGACAGAGCTTGTTCCCTTGGGTTGATGAAGGTTTTGTGGGCTTAGCCAGCATGAAACAGTCTGCATCTGAACTCGACCTGGTCTGAAACACATCTCCAGCTCCCACAGGTACATGCATCTGCAAGCCAGATATTCAATGCATTATGAGTCCCCAAGAGCATTATGCTAATTTAGTTTCAGTGCATGGCAAACAGAGGATCCTTAAATGAGAGTGGATTGAGACCACTACTGACCACCCCTTGTTCTCTCATGCTCTGAAATCAAAGCAGTCATCAAAATGCTGGATGACAACCCCAGCCAAACACTTCCTCCACTCTCCTTGGGGCATGTATGCTAGTGCATGAGCATGTTGAGGAACCACCTAAATGATTGGAAGGCTCAGGCTGTGGACACCATTGTGCACACACCCAGGACCACATCCATGGAAAGGCTCTGAAGCTGTGCCTATGACAGGGGCAGTGGGATGGTTCCAGTGAAAGGTAAGAGGAAATTAAAAGGGCAGGAGAAATGCCATAGGGGTTGACACTCAGGGCTAAGGGGAAAAAAAACCACGCAGCTGCTGCACAGAATCTGCCCTGTGGCTCACAGCGGCACACCTGGTGTCCTGCCCTGGTGAATGCCCCAGAGCTGAGGCTGTGCATGGCAAAGGCACCTAGGTGAAAAGGAGAAGGGAAAAGAGGTGGTGGAAAGGCAGACTGGGAAGAGGCAGCTGTGTGGTAACACCAGCCCCATGCCCTGTGGAGCAAAATCTGCCCAGCCGTGTAAATTTTTCTAGTGTTTTCTTGTTAGACTTTGCCCCAGAAGGGAGATGGTCAGTGGCTTCTGACAACACAAGTCCTATTCCTCCATGTCAGTTGTTTGTCCTGCCAGGGTCTGTGGCAGGACATCTCTGTGTCTCTGTGGTGGTGACCTGAGCATAGCCACTGTGGTGAACCAGGTGGGATTATATTTCAAAACTACTTAAAATGAGCACATAAGGTAGTAAAATTAGAACAAGATTCATTTCCAAACTAAGAAAAATCAGAAAGTCTGCAATTCTCGTAACAGTCAGTATCCTTAGTAGATTTAAACAGATCCAATAAACCTTTGTTTTGTTTTCAATAAAAAAAAAAAAAAATTGCTTACAAAATGTCCTGCCAATTTTGTACAAAGGAGTACATCCAGGATTCATATATTGCTCCTTCAGAGGATGTATATCCAAGCTATAATAATTGATGGTATTATAAAGGTGAAAGGATATTCTGCAAACACATAAAACCAATAAAGCACTACTGCATGTTTGTTTCAGAACACCATCACTTCTATCTTTATAAGTAGAAATCTATCTCCAGGCTCAAGTCAGTGTTGGACCATGTCTTTGAGAAGAAGAAATTTTGCTAGCAAAGTGCCCATTTATTGAAATAATTATGAGGTAACCCAGTCACCTGTAGAGAAACCTGAGGAAAAGATAAGAGAGCTATCCTGGTTTGAGATAAAACAGAACCAATGTTCTGCTTTACAGTTTTACTTTTTCAGCTGGGCCTCTTCTAACTAACTAAAGTCTGAAATTACCAGCATATTGATCAGAAAACTGTTCACTCCCACAGTGATAAGACCTGATTATACCAAGGAATGGTGTGCAGAGAGGCCCTTGCTTATACTTATTGCTATAACCACCAAGGTCAGGTAGTTTTGTTACTTGCCCCACTGGAGGGTTGGAAGCAGAAAAGTGTCAAGGGGTCATATCTGTAGGGAGGAACAGACAGGTGACCCAAAATTGACCAAATGAGGTATTCCATCCTGCATCATGCTCAGTATAAAAGCTGAGGGATCAAAGGGTTAATCCCTTTTTTCTTCAATGGCCGATGTCAAAGGGGACCCTGTCTGTTTGTCTGCCTCTGATCCTGATCCGAGCGTTCCTGACTCCAGATCTGGAATCCAGCTCCTGTTGATCACCGAGTCCAGTCTGGGACTTTTCGTGATGACTACTGGTGATGTGATCATCAACCTGGAAGCTTGATACGGTTTTGTATATAATGTATCTATTTGATTATTTTCTTCCTTTTGTTTGTTTTAATTTTAGTATTAATACTTCTTTAAAATAGTTTAGTTCTAAACTCGTAAATCTCCTTATCCTCTTCCTCTCCTTTCTTTCTGGGGGGGAGGAAGGGCCATCTGTCAGTCTGGTTTTGGTAATTTTGGCTGAAACCACAAGAGCAACACTAGATGAACTTAGAAAATAAAATAAAATTTTCTCAGGGTCAAGGGGCTGGAGTATTTCTCTCCTGGGAAATAAACACTTTGATATGTGTAGATCTGACCCCAACCACTATCTTAAAGATTAGCCTGAAAGACAGTGCTCTGGAAGGGCACGCAGAGAACTCCATGTGATAATTTCCTGGAATTTCTGGATTGAAACAGATAAGAGCTGCATGTTGACATCTGTGAATTGATGTGACCTTTAGCTTGCAAGCTGATCAGACTGTGATCAGCAAAGAACCATGCTCAGAAGCACTTAATAAAGGACTCAATGCATTAAATTTGGGAAAAAAAATCGAAAAAAATAATGTTTAAGGACTTCGCTTTTACATTGATCACAGTGGTATTTGCAGACTGCCTCACAGAAGGACTGCTTCCTGGTGAGATTAACTGTCTTATTTCTACATGCTAAATCATATTAAAAAGTACATACCACTTACGAACCTACAAGAAAGCAACATCTGCAGTTCCAAGAAGTAGAAGTATGTGAAAAAATCAGTCTTGTCTGCAAATATGCCATACTTTGCAATTTATCCTTGCAAATGACTTAATTTATGGATTAAAACCACAAATGAGGAAATACAGACATGATAAATAACATTTTGAAATGCCATGGTTTTGAAGAATATACCTTGAAATTAGATTCACTGCAGTTATATAACCATTACTTTTCACAGAGAAAATTGGAACAAAGCTTCAAGAATAGGTGCTTCCCCTTTTTTTATAAAGCTTAGATAAGATATTTTCATTGTGCTTTTCATACGTAGATAACCTACATTGTTTATGCGGGGAAGATTGGGAACAGGAGCAAAAATCTTGTTAAGCTGAAAAATTGAGGTTTTCCATGGATTTTAATAAAGTCAGATACTGGCTTTACTGTGTCTTCTTTCCAGTACTATGCTACTGCCCAGGACAGTCACAAGTCCTATCAACAACTTGCTCAAAACACCCTTACAAATCCTCTTTGGTAAAACGAGTGTCAAGGTGGTGCCTATTTCCCACTGTTTCTATTCAATGGCAAGAGCAAGGTGTATTTAGGGACAAAACTTACTTTACATATCCTGTTTTTAATTACCAAGGTGCGAAAGAGAATGTGTAAAGCACTTGATAATACCACAGACTTTAAAGACCTGCTGGAGCATTTATTATAAGAGCATTTCTTTCTTCTTTAACATGTCAATGTATATGGGGAGGATGGTTTTCCTGTTCCTTTTAAAAAGAAAAAATATTAGGCTTTGATTCTCTGGTTTCTTTTCATCTTCTTCTGGCTTAAAAAGCTTCTGGAAAGGAATGAAAAAAAGATAGAATAGCAAAGAAATCACAAAAGGAAGATATCAATAAGAAGCGCCACTGACTATTCTCTAAGCAGTTTCCAAGCAACTTTTAATGGAAGGTCAGGCACAAGCAAGATAAAGGGAGGAAAACCAAGACATTATTTCATACAATAAACTGACTTTGAATGCTGCCAGTTACAGAGGAAATAGATTGGCCAGCCTGAGCACTTATTTATGGGTTTTTTGTGAATACAAATGAAAATCCTGTATAAAGGGCACTATCAAATTTGAGCGGGAGTGTTAATTCCAGCAATAGGTTTGCATTTCTCCTCCAAGAGGCTTTCATCACTGCATACGAGATGTTGACTCTGTGGTAATAATAACTGGCCTGTTGGACTCCATCAGCTTCTTCTGCCAGAAGATCTATAATACTTTTTGTCTTTAATTAATCATGTCTTACGTTTGCAGCTCCAAGCAGGTTGGGTATGAGTTGCGTGGATGTGGCAACTGAGGCATAGAGAGGTGGAGTGACTTTACCGATATTGCTTCCATAACTATCCACAAACTTCCTAATGCAGAGATTATAATGGTCAGAAGCATGTCTCCAGTCAACAAAAGACAACCATATGTGCAGACAACCCTGGCTACCCAGTGCTACTGGCTCCTTACAGCAGCTCCCAGTGGAAAGAGATAGAGGCTGTATCTGAAGGGAGTATGTGTATGTTATGTATCATGTTTACTTTCTTCATCCAGTATCTAGCAGCCTTAGAGAGCTGGCAGCTGAAATAGTCATGAAAGAGGGTTTAAAGGACGGATGACTCTGTTCCTATGTTCTGAAAATGTGTTATGAGTGAGACTGTGTTTCAAGATCAAGGGTGGCCAATGAACCAGAATACTGATTTCTGACAACATACGCTTATGGAAGAAGCAGATATAGTTACACCAGATCATTATCTGTAAAATGCACTCAGATATATCTGAAAAATGCTGTGAAAATCTCAGCATTCTTAGAGCATTTCTCATATTAGATATAATTTTTTTAAAAATCACAGCCCTCTCTAAATTGTTAGCAAACTGCATGCATCTCATGCATGTTTCTGCCTGAGAAGAAGGACACCAGTGACACCTAATTAAATGCTAACTAAACATGTTGGCTTCAGTCTGAAGCAGAGGAGAGATATTTCACAGGATGTGCTTAGCAGTGGATGTGGAAACAAATTATCAAGGGTGGAATAGCATCTTGGACTGGTACAGCTGTGACTGCAGTTAGAATTAGCTTTGAAATAAGACCTCACCCAGTATGAATTGTTCTATGTATGACTATATGTTCTATGTTCTATGACTCATATAGGGATCAGCAGCTGACCTTCCCTCTGCTGTCTTCTCCCAGTGCACCTAGCTTTGTGGTCCAAACCCACTTGGCTGAACTCACTTCCTGGGTGGAGTAAGTGTTGTTGCTGCCAGCTCTAGGTCAGAAGATGGATGTGAGAGGAGATGTCTGCCACAGAGTGGGTTGATACTGGTTTTGTGTGGGCAGCTCTTCTCTCCCCTGCAGAAGCCTGGTGTCCCACTCTGAACATGTAGGATATGTCGTGGCTCATCAGCTGAGTAGTCTGGCAGGGCTGCGCCTGTTGCTGTCAGCTGCTGATGGTGGATGTCCTTCTAAGACAAAAGCTTAAAAAATATTCCAGTATTTTAATTACACAGCTCTTTGGTTTTTTACTTGCTTTCAATTTAGGATTGTGAAAATGTCTTCAGTCAGGATGTGAAAATAACACCTTGAGGCCCATGTAATTGCATTTATCTTAATTTAAAATAGTTTATGGCAGTTATTTATAACAATTCAATCATGCACTATATGAGATAGTATTCCTCATGTTTGCTCGCTACACTTCTTCCTGACTTTATTATCTAATTTCTTCTTTACCTGCTTTTAGATTTGGGTGTGTTACTTTAAGAGTTACTTGAGGATTTTTTTCAAAGTAGAAATCTGCACAGCACACAGCAGCTGGGCATCTTCGTGGGACCACAGTATGCGTGTGTTCCACAGAACTACTTGCTCTCTTGTTTCTGAGGCCAATTTAAAGCTCCCATCTCAGTCTCCATGAAAATCTTTTGAGTATTTTAGAAACCATTTCAGCTGGAGCAGGGCTTCTTTTGAGCCAACAAAGCTAATGGTGCCTAATAAAACTCCTTGTAGCTAAGGAAAAGGCACGATTGGATGAAGTCTCTGAGTGGAATTAACTACCAGAAGGAATGACTTTAAGCCCTGTCTAAGTTGTTTTTGGAGCAGCTGAAAACATTTTAAAAAAATCTTCTTGCAATAACCAAAGATAAGAAATTACAGCAATATTAACAGGAAATGTGGGGCTTTCAACCAGTCCTCCACAACAGGCTTTTAAGAAAATATTAGTAATGGGACAAGAGGTAAGGTAATATCATGGCTATAAAGCCAAAGGACTGCAGGTAGGAGCAAAGAGATCCATCTTTATTCAAACGTAGAAGCAACATCTGGAGAAATGTAATCAATGTCAAGTTTTGTAAAGTTTTTATAAAGTTTTTACAAACGAAATTGTATAAGATACAACAGAAAGAGTGGAAATAAATGGAAAGAAAAATCTAAAAAAAAAAAAAANGGTATGAAGCAATCAGGAACTTAGCAACTTCATTGTTCCACCAATGAAGCTGTTCAAAGATATAGGTTTTCAATAGGAACTCAAGAATATTTCTCCAAGTCTGCCACTGGAGCAAGGTCTTTGAAAATGTTTCTACAGTTTTCCCATGGCTTATGGCCCGATTTTCCAAATGCTTTTGAAAATTTGACCATTTATGCATGTGTTCCTAAAGAAATTATGAAAATTTTCAAAATCTGGGTACAAATTGGTAAGGTTAAAAATACCTAGTGGGACATATCTGCTAAGGTAAAGAATTGTTTGAATTTGCTTGGGAGTTTCACAAGCTGGGACTTTAAAAATTAATGTAAAAGGAATAAAACTAAATAAAGCAAAACTTCCAGGAGAAGTTTTTTGGCTTGGCAGACTTCAATGCAGGCTGAAAAAAACCATTTCTCTGCTCTGTTGTTTTTATGAAGCCGTTTTGTATATAATGATGTGATGATATGTTACCGTGGATGTAGCACTAAATATAGCGTGAGAATATGTGTGCTATTTAAAGTGATCATGAAAGAGTGTGTAGTGGGGGCTGCACTTGCTGTATGTGCAGTAAGCTATTTATAACAGACATATAGGATGGATTTAGTGTACTAGAATTAAGCAGTTGAACTGTAGACTTGTAAGGACATGGTGATAAGGCTAAACAAACCAGAGTATCTAATGTGTCAAAAGGAATACTGAATTCATGAAATGTACAGAAAATTAGCTGGTTTTTTCTATAGTAACAAAAAGCATTTCTGGCTTTATTTTATTTTACACCTCACTTTAGGATTAAATATGGTCTTCATCTTGCTATTTATGATGAGTGGGTTTTTTTGCACCTACAAACAAGTCGAGCAATTCCTCAGTGCATAGGATGTGTTGCAAATTACAGAATTATGGGCTAGTGCTGGTAGGTGTCCCCAGGAGCTGCGTGTGAATGAATTAAGACTTGGTCTCTATTTTCTGGGAGGGAAAGATGGTGATTTGTTTATCCAGAGACCAATCCCTCTCTCCTCCTTCAGAATGTTTGAATGCACCTTGGTACAGCTTTGATAAATTTTCTTGACCGTGCAACTTCCATGCAACCAGGTAGATAAGCTGAGCATCTACTTTCTCACCTATGACTGAAGATATTTTTTTCTTCTGGTTGTTGCACAGACTTCTTCTATACTTTTCCACTGTGCTTTTCTGTGATATTATCTCCAGTGCTGACATTCCTGATGTATAAACTTCCTTCACAAAGAATTTAAGTTTGGCCATAGGCCGTTGATTTTGAACACTAAACCTATTTGAAGTAGGCATATGACATGCAGATTGATGTAGGAGACCAACAAAGGTTGTGTTGAGGAACTTCATTTCCCTGTAGCAGTAGAAGTAAATTACTTAGTTGATTTATCACAAGTTAAAAAAAATTGGCTTACATTTGAAGCTGAAACACCACAAAATCAGAAAATAAAAGCTATACACGGCTGATTTCTTCATCTCTATGTGGTTCTGAAACAAATAATTAGAAATGTGAACACAGCTTGAAAGATTTTTAAAACTTTAAGCAGCAGAAAGATAGTTACCATGTTTTGAGAGAGTGACTGCATATGCAACAATATAGAATTTTGCTCTTAATGGCATTGTTCCTTCAAAATTAGAGGGATTTTCTTGGCTTCCAGAAATAGTAAGGGTAGCACAGGGACATACCCTCTGCCTTGTGCAAAGATACCTCTTTCCAGAGTCTTTTCTAAGTCCACAAGCTTCCTATACAACACCCTTTGATTCCTAAAGGAAGCCTAACTCTTACAAGGTTAAGTTGTTTGATGTCTGCATGCCCTCTTCTACTGATGTTCTGGATGGAGACGTGCCTGTGGCAATCCTACCCTTTAGGGTTCTACCCAAGCTCCCTCAGCTGATTAATGCAGTAACTGGTTCTGGGTCTGGATTCCCCTGCAATTTGATACCCTTGCGAGCCTCTCTGGTTTGCAAGGCACCTCTATCTCCCCAGTCAACCTCATTATCCAGTCCAAAGTCCAACAAGTGAGAAGAACCAAGCACTTAAGATCCCCCCCACCTGCGCCTCTACTTTGTGTCTGCCTCTACTTTGTATCTCTACTTTGATATTGACATAGGTATACCGCTTCTCAAGGCTGGTACCTACCAAACTCTAAGTTTGCTACTTTTTTCCTCCCATGTACATCATGCAGTTCCCATTAACACACATGAATAACTTCACATGTGTTTAGAGACCTCTGTTATACTTTTCTGTCCTTAAAGAAATCCTTCTATAAGAATTCAGTAAAAATAAGGAATTATCCTGAATCCTTCCTTACCAGGCTCATGAGTCATTTTTATCAACTCCAGCATGAGAACCCAGATCTGCTACAGCTGCCAGTGATTGTCAACAAATGGCGACTGGGAGAAACCTACATGCTCATCAGGACTACAGTTGTGTAGGGTGTTTTTAGCTGAAAGCTCATGATCCTTGAGAGAAGTCATGCTGTGAAGTGCAAACCATGGCCTGGACCTGTGTGATGCATCCAGAATCTGGCCCAAAGTCTGCACATTCACATCCAGCAGTGCAGGATGTGCAGAGGTGAGGCAGGGCATTTTCCTTTTCATGGTCCTTTATATATTGGTGCCTTATATAAGATACTGTCATTGTAGGTGATCTAGAGCCTGTACACCGTGGTAGTGCTCCAGTTGTTCTGAAAGCAGAAGCCTAAAGACAGTATTTTCAAGAGAAACCTATTCAGAGTTGAATTCAGCCTGTCAGGTTCTAGGGCTGGATTGGTAGTAAGAAGAACTGAACTTTGGAAGTCTGGCCCTGTATGTGCTAAGCAAAGTGTAACCAGGCTCACAGCAATTCTGAAAGTCCAGCAGACCTCACAGGAAACTTGAGGCAAAGGTTGGAGTGGGACCCAGGACTTGTTTCCAGGTTTCTCTGGCCCAAAATGAACATTCCCATTTACTCAGGAGAAGCGTGCCACGCTCAGCTCCAGGTGTAAAGGAAAACTTTGTCAGTGCAGAGTTACCAAGACTGTAGCTTGGCAATGATGCTGGACAAAAATACCAACTTTTCTCATGATATTTACTGACTGTCAGTAGTCAAGGTGAGGCTTAGTTGAAACTTTTTTTTCCAAAGGATTTTGTTTAGTGAAGCCTAAGTATTTTCATTACGAAGATGGGGAACTTCTTGAACAAGAGACGGAAACTTATTTTCTAATACAGGCATAGGAATGTACCTGACTCTCCTACTTGGCCACATACTTAAACTGCCAGAAAACAACATCTCCTTAATCATAGGCATGAGAACTTCTGACAGGTCTCCTTTTCTGCAGAGGGTCTTTATTTTGGTGTGAGGGGCACCACAACAGTCACGGACAAGCCAAGGTGAGGGAAGGCAGCTGGGAGCAATGCCTGCAGGAGAGCATGATGAGCCTCCCAGCCCTGGGTGCAGCCTAACCAAGCCCAGGCATCAGTTTGGTGAGAGTTGCTCCAAATCTGGGGAGCCTTGACCAGAAATACTTCTGCAAACACTTTCAGAGTTTGAAGTGTTTTGTCTGGCTCTGACAGCAGTCTGCACTGGAGGGAGTGTGAGGATAACTGTCTCCTGGTGTCATCCAGATAATGGTGTGATGGTCTGCAACAAGATCTGTCCTACTACCAGTCTTCATGAGGCTGGAGATGACTTGGCTTCACAAAACTGGGCTTGTACAGGAGTTTTTCATTCTCTGGGGCCTCCCAAACTTTTCTCCAGAATTAGTTTTTGGCTTAATGCATGGCTGGGCCTCTTGACATGACTGAGTTTTACTATTGTGAAGGAATGAGGGGGGGTGTCTTTTTTTTTTCATAGATGATAACGTGGCATCTTTGGCCTGTCATCTCCTGCACCACAGAGGAGAGAAGGGACCAGAGCAATGAATGAAACTCTGAATAGAAAACACTATTGTTTCATTCCTTTAAAAAAATGAATATTACAGGGGCTAATTGCATGATTTAACATTTGAAAACTTTGCATTCCTCCTCTGCTTTCGAGAGTAAAAGGGCCTATTATCATTTCCAGGCCAGATGTTTTAGTTTATTGAGCCTGTTTGATCCCTGCACCTGTCTGAGACCAGCAGTTGCTGGATTAGTGTAAGGAGCTGAATTAAAAAATCTGGACAACTGTTACTGAACAAGTGAATGGTGTGAAAATGAGCAGGCTTTTGGTATAAAGGATTTACTGTTTGTGCCACAAGGCAGTACACATCATTTATAGTGCGAAATGAGCACGCAGCGTTCATTCTGCATGTCCATGTGCTGGAATATACATTACAAAGTGACAATTACAGGAACTTCCAGTGAGGGAAAGAAAGGGAGGGGGGAAGCGAGGGAAGCAGGGGACACATTACACCATCCATCTGTGAGACAGCCGTTCAGTTACAAGGAATTATATATTATTTCTGGTGGATTATGCTGATTATAAAAAGAAGAATTTGGTTCCTGCCCCCACAGCGAATGTTGCTGTGCATCCTGAAGGAAGCAATGGCTTTTCACTTTTCCCTTTCCTGTGCTGTGACTCTTTCCTTTGCTCCCTGCTCCCTCAAACATAACCGTCGGATATGTTTTGTTTCCTCCTGTTTTTTTTGTTTTTACTAAAATGCACTGTGCCATGTGACTTACAGAAGTTGTTTCATGTCTCAGTTCCTTTCAGTATAGCTGCAAGTATGGCCAGCCCTGGTGGGTCAGAGACCAAGATCCATCTTGCCTGGTAACCTGTCTCTGACAGCTGAGATTAAGCGGATGGCTAGTGCTCATACAGCTTTACAGTTTAAAATCCATCAAAACAAATATGCCTCAAACACACACTCTAGAGGATGAGCTGCAAGAGATAGCTTCTTGGAAAGCTGTTTCACTAACTGCCATTGTAAAATTTGCTTTTGCAAAAAAAAACCCCAAACACAAAAACCCCACAGTAGTGAGCCTGTACCTTCCTGAATTGTGGTTGTAATCCAGTGTAATACAGAGTATTGTGATTTGCGTTTGCAATCATTGATTTCTGCTAATGAAGGTATAAATCTTGCTGGTTCATATTATCAACAATTAATTGCTTATATACAGTGGAACCTAAAGATTACGGGTAGGCGTAAGTGTGTGAAAGTGACAGTTAACTGAAGATAAATGGTTCCCCTGCTGTGTGAGGTGGGTCTTGGATCATTTATTCTACTCCGCACACGGAAGTGACTACCGGCGGTGCTCCCCCACTCCTCCCAGCCTTGCCTATTAAATCTGCCCTTTCCATTTGGAAAATGTCAAGCATGTATTCAAATACTCAGCACAAGGTTGTTCCTGCCTCTGGAAAGATCATGGCTGAAGCTGATGAGATTTGGGACTATGGACTGCTGCTTTATAGGTAGAAACATAGCAAAATAGAGTCACTCATCCCGCATCAAACAGCTCAGTCTATGGTAAAAAGTGAACCCAAATGTCCTGTGTGACAGCTGAGATGTTTAACCACATGTTCGTACCCTCTCCAGCCTTGTCAATAGCATTTGCAGTGTCTTACTTATCTGTGTGCATCGACCTTGTATTTGTGCAAACAAACTGATCTAAGTGACTTTGACCTGGGCAAGGACATTCTTATGTGCCTAAATGCAAAAGTAGACTTGGTCCACATTCATTAGGAACCCTTTTTAGGCCCAGACAGAAGACAGTCTGTGAGGCTTGTTCAGAAGCTGGTATGATAGAGGAAGGACTTCCTTCTTCCCAGCTCCTTCTTAGATGTTGTTGCAAAGGGACTGACCCATTACACAGGCAGGTTGCTGAGCACAGAAGCTGATGTGCTGATGGTGCAGATGTTCACTGCATGTGGAAGACACTGTGTGTGAAGAAATCTTAGAAATCAATTAGTTCCAGATTTCAAAAGGTATGTTTGTGTGCCCTCTCTCTCATTGCCATATTTTACTGACGTAGGATCCTAAACTCCATGACTTCCAGTGGGCTTGTGCCTAAAAACCTGTAAAACTCTGGCTTCTGCTCAATTATGACAATTAGAAAGTAAGAATAGCACATCACAAAATGTCCTGTGTTGATGCAGCTGGACAACTGCAGTTTAGTTCTACTGCTTATCATAATACACACACATACAGCTAGTAAAATGACAAAAGCTTAATATCAGACACTATTTCAGCATCTTCATATGAAATCTCTGAGTAAGGAGAAAACCTTATTTTATTTAGGAAAAACTGATTTTTCATTCAGATTATAGAAAGTACACTTATGTGCTTATTAATTACTGGTTTTTAATAGAGGTATGGTTATAAATTTTAGCTAGAAAATGGAGAAGGTACATATTTTTGTGCCCCTTTTTTTTGAGCCCTTTTTTTTGTTTTGTTTTGGCTTTTGAAGTAATCGCTGTTTTTAGTGTTTATCTTGTGCAAATACACACATAAATATGCCTATGCATGTAGCTTGTCTGTGTATTTAATCCTGTAGTAAAAGACTACCTTTTTTTTTCCTGCCTCCATACTGTAATGAAAAAGTATTTTCCTGGGCAACTTATTTTACATTTTATTGCTGTTTTCCATTGGGAAAAAAATTGTTAAAGTTTTTTGTTAAACGTCTTAAAAATTCTAATTATTTTTGGTCATGATAACCAAATGAGATGTGGCTGGCTAACTTACACTTTGGTGTAATTGTCCTAAAACTGGTCGTTGCATTCAAAATGAAATTAGTTATTTGCTTTATTAAAAATAAATAAATAAAATGCTGTATTGAATAAAATTAATTTCTTAAGTGACCTGCTAATTTCAGTTTGGTGACGTCTTTATCAGCGGCACTTCTGGGATGTTGATTTGTAATAACCAAGCTGGGAGCTTTTCTGTTTGGTGTCAGCAGGACACTGTATACAGGTGTCCCAGCACAAGGGACTTCAGAGATCATCTAGTCCAACCTCCTGCCAAAGCAGGTTCAACTAGAGCAGGGTGTACAGGAACGCACCCGGGTGTGTTTTGGTTATCTCCAGAGAAGTCTCCACAACCTCTCTGGGAAGCCAAGTGTTCTGGCATCCTCAAAGCAAAGAAGTTTTTCCTCATGTTGAGATGGAATTTCCTGTGTTCCAGCTTGTGTCTGTTGCCCCTTGTTCTGTCACTCGGCACCACTGAGAAGAGTTTGACCCCATCATTCTTCCCCTGTACTCTGCACTGGTGAGGCCATAACTGGAATACTGCATCCAGTTCGGGGCTCCCCAGTTCAAGAGAGACGGGGAACTACTGGAGAGAGTCCAGCACAGGGCAACAAAGATGATAAAGGGATTGGAGCACCTCCCTTACGAGGAAAGGCTGAGAGAGCTGGGACTCGTTAGTCTGGAGAAGAGAAGGCTGAGGGGACACCTTATTAATGCTTACAAGTTATCTAAAGGGTGTGTTGAATGAGGATGGAGCCAGACTCTTTTCAGTGGTTCCCAGTGACAGGATGAGGAGCGACAGCTGGAAGGCACAAGCTGGAAGTTCCATTCAAAGATGAGGAAAAACTTCTTTACAGTGAGGATGACAGAGCACTGGAACAGGCTGCCCAGGGAGGTTGTGGAGTCCCCTTCTCTGAAGATTTTCAAGACCTGCCTGGGTGTAGTCCTGAGTGATGTGCTCTGGGCAATCCTGCTTTAGCAGGGGAGTTGGACTAGATGATCTCTAGAGGTCCCTTCCAACTCTGACAATTCCATGATTCTGTGATTCCGTGATCCACTTGATATCCCCCCTTTAGATATAGACAAACATTGATGAGATCCCCTCTCAGTCTTCTCCAGGCTAAACAGAACTAGGCCCTTCGTTATAAGAGAGATGCTCTATTCCCTTGATCATCTTTGTAGCCAATGCTGGACTTTTTCCAGTAGTGCCCTGTCCACCCTATGAAGAAGCTGCTGAATACCTGTAAGGTTGAGGTCAATTGCATGAGGATGCCTGCTAATAAAAATTCTGGCAATACCAAAATATTTCATGTTATTTGTATGTGAACACAAGAGATGGATCTCCCTGGAATGTAAATAATAAGTGGAAATTCATGACTGTCTCCTGTTGGCCATGGTGGCCCTAAGTGGTGCTTGCTGCTGTAGTGGCTGATCTTGCTGCCCAATTCCCAGCTAGCCCCAAGATGCAATAGGAGAAAAAATGGCTAACTGTGATTATGGACTTCTGCAGCAAGAGGTGAGTAGAGCCCAGACATGACAAGGCTCCCAAGGGTCCAGATTGAGCCTTTCTTTGGAAAGAGCTATGTGGGTACAAAATTCTCACATGCCCTCCCATAAGAGGAGAGCAGTGTATGAGGTTGTTGTGAAATGTGTAGTGCCTTTGTCACTATGAACTATTATGAACTTTAAGCTACTCATACAGCTTTTATCAGAGCGCTGAGCCCTCTGAGGGATGGCTGAGTGACATGCTGCCTTTGAAGATAAGGTGGTATCGCTGGCAAGACATCAATAGACAAAACATTAAACTCACCTGGCCTGTCTTGTATGTCACCCAGCCCTGTTTTAGGCACCAGACCTTAATGAAAATCCACCGCTTTTGTTGGTCTGTGGCTAATCCAGCCAGAGAAGGAAGGGGAGCTGTAGAAACACCATTTTCCTTGTATAGAAAGGATTAAAGGTGCCAATTCTGACATTCTATATATTCTTAAAATTCTTGTGCTGCCTGGAAATAAGGAGAGAAAAAAAAAAGGAAAAGAAAACAAAAACAAACCCAAGGGCCTGCATTGTGTGTGCTGAGCCTGAGCTATGAACCTGCAAGCCGGAGAACCATTTTGTCACTTTGCACTTGCACTTTAAATTCACACTAATCCTTCCAATGCAGTGTTGAGTAAGAAAGAAGTGAACAGGCTAATGCCAAAATCCCCCTGTTTATAGGATTACTCGGTGAGAAAATGACTTGGATCTTTGTGCTGGGGAGTGGGTGGGAAGAAGGAAACCCCTTCCCAGAGGGGAAAGGGGGTGCAGATAAAGACCTTTGGGTACCAGTTTCTTTGTGTAAGGAGGTAATAGAGAAAGGGAAAAAAAATCACTACTCTATTTCCTCTTAGATCTATTTAACCTATATATACTAGAAGCGGGTACGTGTGTCTTCTCCGTGAGTGGTGGAGAGCTAAGATTTAATACTTCTGTGAATTAACCACAAAGCTGAATGCAGAAATAATCAGGACCTGGTAACTGCTAGTCTGCCATTGCTAATTTATATGCCAAAGTTGTGAAATATTTCAAATAGAATTAGTATGGAACAGAGTTGAATCCAACACACCCTCAGGAGCATACATCCTGCAGCTCCTCCTGTTTTAAGGTTAATTGAGCTAAATTATTCTGTGGTACTAGGCTGTCCACACTGGTTTATCTTTCTAAATTGTTCAAATAAATGTTTCCAATTCACTTATAATCAGCCTGCTAATGAATTTTAGCAGACTGAACTAAACAGCATTGATGATGTAGTGGAAGTCTGAAGAGACTGGATCTCTGTAGTACCGGGATGGATGTAGCCTTGTAGAAAACACTCGAATCCCACCACTTCTGGTCGTAGCACCTCAATGCATTTTTGTCATCCCCTGAAGCAGACCATTTTTAAAAATTTTGAGATGTGCATGGGATAGCTAATGAGAATATGTCTGCTTTGAAATAGTTACAAATGGTGCCACAGGGCCAGTGCTGTTGATGGCTCAGGATGGTTTATGTGATGTTGGAACCCGCTGAGCAGGAGAACAAGTATGGCACTAGCTCAGTTCTCACCTTCGCCACAGAAATGCAGAGGCAGGGAGGGATGCAGTGGATGTTTTTTTACCCAAGCTATGTTACATTACCTGTCAGCGAATTTCTATTGGCAAGTGGTTACTTCACAGTTTATTAAATAATCTGTGGATTTAGTACAAAGAGTCTGAAATGTGGATTACCACTATTTTATTAAACTCTTTGAACGCACCTTCAATTTTAGGTGGGTGAATTACAGATTTGCTAGCTTATCCTCTGAAGCAATCATGGCATCTGTCTAATTATGAGTGCAACCACCTTTGGAACTGCTTGCCAATGCTGTCTTAGGGAATGCTGAGAAGAACGCAAATCCACCAGTAATGGCAATGGCTGCATCTGGGCTGCAAAATCTATGCATAAAAATGCTACTTCACACTGGGTAGTGTGAAATTAGTTGTGTTTACTTCATGCAATATGCATTTAAGCCCACAATAGACTAGATGTTGCAGCGTAGTCTAATACTAGGATGGCACATTAGGACTGGATGGAACTGTCTACCTCACATAATGGACAATCAGCCCATAAACACAGAGTTTAAAGTTCTTTGACTTTGGTTCAGACAACTAGAAGCCATCTTTACACTCCTCTTGGGTTGATTTGAATGGAATTATCAAAGAACCAAATTTAAATGTTTCATTCAAACTAGTTTTGGATCAAACACTCTTCAGATGAAAAAATAATCAACATTGACAAGATCATTGTGAACTGAAGGTCCTAAAATGAATAATGCATTCTACAGTTTTGATTTATTTTACTTTTTGAAACTTGAATTTAGTAATGGTATTGATAGTGCAAAACTGCCTTTCCGTGAAAATTTTCATCTGTGTTGCAGTAATTTTGCAAAACTCTTGTGGGAGCCTCCTATTTTACCTTTTTATAGTATTTTGACCTGATGCTTACATGCCCAGCTGAAGTGCACCTGACAGCTGTTTTCTGTGCTGAGGGGATATATTGTAACCAACCTGCTATTTTTGTGATTCCCACGGTGCAGCTTCTAACATTAACATGCTTATTTTTGCAACGTGAGAGGGAGAGCTGAAGCATAAGAACATTCAAGTCCAGGTCTGCAAAAGCCCCTAGACAGAAGAAAGAATAAGCCATTAAATCTCACCTCAGTGAGACCAAGGGGTCAGGAGTACTCTCTGTATCTGCACTCAGGCTCTGCCACTGTTGAGCAAGGACCATCAGGTTAATGGGGTCAGTCAGAGAGAAAGTAAGCTCTTGCTCTGCAGCCTGGTGAGGGAGTCCCTCCACAGGGAGAGTGGGTCTTGTGCTCCAGCCCTTGGTCTTGAAGTGCATATCCATTTTTCATCAAGAGTGTTGTTGGTAGGAATCAGAGGTCAGAGCAAATCTCTCTCCTCTCCTACTTTGATCTTGAGTGAATGCACTTACCTGGTTATGGAGTCATGCTCCTGTCTGCATGACCTTGGTCTTGCTGACCTTTTGAGTTGCTGTCTGAGCACCTCAGGGACAGTGAAGGCCGGATGCAATCCTGGAGAGTCTGCAGGCTAGACACTGCGGGTTTGAACCTTCCAAAATGCCTCCCAGTTCCTGGCTCTTTGCTCTGCACTGTCACTTAGGAGAGCAAGTTCCCAGGTGCCACCCAGGAAGGTGCACCCTCTGAGAGAAGAGGCAGGGCTATGAAAATCTGGGCTGTGGGAATGCGCTTAAGCTGACTAAGGGAGCAGAAATTCAGATATAGATTTGATCATCAGTGGCTTCTTTCTGTTCTTGGGCATCCAAGTCCCTTGGTCTCATGGGGCGTATGAACTCTACTCCCAGAGTCTAAGGGCTGGGACCCTGTTGTAGGGCTGACCTCATGCAACTTCTGTGAGAATGCACAAGGAATCCATAGCACATAAAGGGCCTGAAATAATGTATCCCACAGTCAAAAGTGAGTTCTCCAGTCCTGCTCTTCTTTTGCATCCAAGGAGGGGAAACATGGGAAAAAAATTTGCACTGCAAGGTAATGGGCAATGCAATCTACAGTGACATTGACCAAAAATCTCTGCAAGGCATAGCAAGAGCTTACTGGTCTCTGGCAACTTCTCATAACTGATAACAACAGGTAATACCTGTTTGTATCTGATCACAGACATTCTATAACAACAGCTTATAAACCTTAATCACAAATAAATTATTCTATGTAATTTTCAGAATCAAAGGTAATTTTCATTAATGTTCAGAAATTAAGTGAAATGGGCAGACACAGATATTTATTGTGGGATGCCCCCACAGTAACAGCAGAATCGGTTTTGTGACCAAAATATGTATTTTTGAGTAGAGGGAACAACAATCAGCCTCTGTCGTAACAAAGCAGATGCCATTAACTAAAAAGCAACACAGAAAGCACTTTTGACTTTCACTTGCTAAATGTAATCTAACATTTACCAACCACAAGCCAGAGGTCAATGCCTCTTCCCTTCTAGCAAATGCTGGCTATGGAGAAAAACTGAGGAGTAGTGTTCTTCCTTTGAACAGTGCTTCCATTAGCAGAAACACTGCTGTTTCTAAGTGGCTTTGCTGTTGAAGAGCATGTCCACTGTGCTTAAGAGTTTTAGATCTTTTAAAACAGCAACAACAGCAAAACATTTTAAGCCAAAAATCTTCTTGAATTTAAACAGACAGAAACTTTCAAAAAAAGTTTGAGGTGTCACCAAATTATTGAGCTTTGCCTTTTACACTTTAGGCTAGGGAAGAAAAACACTCTGGTTCCTTCCTCTGGGCTTACATTCATTTTGCAATGAAGTATCCATTATTTATTTACACTTAAAACTGCAGCAAGGAAACTGTTCACTGATAATTGCTCTACAAATTGTTAGTAAGTGAATGAGTTATTGTGGCCTCATTTTTGGAAAATCCAGCAGAATAGACACCATCTATGTTTCTGCCAGCCCCAGGTATTGCTTTCTGCTTTTTGTGCAGAGGGAGACTCTGAGACTCTTGAGTAGTACAGAGCCAAATTGGGGATGCGTGTGCTTCACCTTCCTGATGCTCAGCAAAGGTTTGCTACAACTGCTGAGCCAGTCTTTCCATTAGTTTGCACGCTGTCTTAGACTTCACATTAAGCAAAAAGGCTGTTAAGTGATGATAGATCAACATCCCTTCAAATGACAAAATTCTCCTTGGGAAAACAGATAAACATAGGTATTGTCTGGAAGAGGTGTTTACATCCCTGTAAGATTTCTATCTCTGAAAATTTCTACTAAGACTGCATTTTTTTACCTGATGCACAACTTGATAAAGTTGTGTGTGGCTTTTATACAAATCTTTTCCCTTTTATTTTCTATTGGTTTGGTGAAGACACTCAAGGACCTGTTTTTGTCATCGAAACAGGGAATTAACTTCTCTTTTCCTGAATAATTATTGAAAATTTATTATCAAAGATAATACACACATATATATTTTTTAGAAATCGTAGCAGACAATTAAAACATGAACACAAAGTTAAGATGTTCTAAAACCGAAAAATGGCAACTACTTTATTTGATGGCAAACATCATGTGCTGTTCAGGAGAATTAGTGTAAAAATGTGTCCTTTGTGCTGTTCACAGAAGCCCTTCTTTCTGTATAATAAGGTGCATATTTGACAAAAACGTTGTAGCAGAAATCAGAGTAATTCTAAGCCAAGGTAAAGGTACTTCTTAGATTGTAAACAGCTGTATTAAAAGATATATCAGTACAGTTGTACTTTGATTCAGTCTGCTTTGAGAAGAAATCCTATTCATGTTTTAGTGTTTTGATACAGTCAGCCTCCTTTGGAGGTATTCAGTGGTTTTTGTATGGGAAACCATCTAACAGGAGCTACTCAGCTCTTTATGAATAGAAACTCAATTTCTTACGTATAATAGAGCTGTTCATTGGCTCTGTCCTTGTGTTCTATCGTTGAAATTCAAAATATATGTACATAAACAAAAAGTGACATTATTCAGTCCACATCCAAAAGGATAGAAACCTAAACATTTCTTTATGAAGGTAAAATGAGGTGGCACATAACAAAAAGGAGAGGCTTTTTTTGTAGTCTAGTGTAACTAGATACAACAAACAATGTGGAGTCTATAATACAACAGCTCTAAGAAATACATGACAGACTTTGATGGCAGTTTTCTCTGGAGCATTTTTTCCAGTATTTTGTTTGATGAATATCTGAGCCAGGCTGTGACTCTCACGGCAGCTAAATAGCATTTTTTGTTTTGAAAAGAGTGGAATTGTAAATCCATAAAAAATAATTTGTAAATTTGGGCACTATCTCTTCATAATTTTAAGTCAATAATTCTGAGTTGGCTGCTGACAAAGGAGCTGGTCTTGCTTAGCCTGGGGAGCTTTTCACTGGCTTCAAAGAAAAATTATTTGCTAGGACAGCAAGTGTTTAGCTATGTACAATTAAAAGTATCTTTTTCTAGAATTACCTTGGTTCCAATGAGGATGAGCTTAATTGTTGAAACGGGGTCAATTATAAAATCCCTGCGGATAATAAGATTCTGAAGACTGTTTCTGAGGAGAAGGTTCAGTGTTTGGGGTTTAGGCAAAAAAGCACAATCACAGGGAATTGGTGGAAATACCAGACTGCTTCTTGTTGTCCCCTCTACCCTGATGTTTGAGTCTCCTTTTATCGGTCCTTCTAACAGAAGCTTAAATTGCGACCACGGGGCTTCTCCTGAACTTCACAGAGATTTCAGGGTGTGCTGGACCCCAAGGCTCATTGACCTGCATCCATCCCTTGCACAGCCCCTGTGTGGTAGGCCTTTTGAAGTCATATGCTTGCGCCTGTGTAGGTTGTCTACACACTGCTCTTGGTGATGGTGAAAACGTATTGGATGCCATCAGGGAGCAGGGCTGAAAGTGCTACACTGCAGTAACCTAATGGGGTTTCAAGAACATCTGAAGTAGTAAGGCCTCTCTGGAGATCATCCAATCCACTTTCCTTGCTCTAGGTGACCAAGAGCACGTTATCCAGGATTGTGCCTGGTCGGGTTTTGATTATCTCAAAGGATGGAGGCTCCACAATGTCTCTGGGCAACCTGTAACCTGTAGAATTTGATACTGGGTATTCAACGTTTGACACTCTTGATCTGTAATGGTTGTCCTCACTTCATGGGATGGCACTGGTACTGGCCTAACTACAGGCAGCACTGGAGGCTGTTCCCACCAGCATGCAGCACACCCAGCAATTCCTCGGCAAGGTCCATGGCAAGCAGCAGCCCCAGGTGTACGCTTCCAAGAATTTTGCTCCAACTTCAACAACCCATAATGTCACAGATGTGAAAACAGAGCTCCAAAATCTTTCCCCATATTAAAATACACTGCAGGAACTTTAAGCCAGCAGGTTTTAGGCATCTGATTGCTCAGCAGCACATACATCCTGAACTCTTACTCAGGTGGGTGTGTTGGAGCCTCAGCAAAACGGTGGGTGTGTTGGAGTCTCAGCAAAATGGAGGGTACATTTGAAGATCCTACTCTGAAGTTCTAAATATAAATGCCCCTGAGGGCTGACAAGAATTGGGTTCCTGAAAATTTCTGGAAAGAGGACTTTGGCACTTAAGCATAAGATTGATTTTTCTTGCTAAAATCAACATGTGTAATTGTTTAAATTACTATTTGAACTAAAGCATAACGTGCTTTTAAAGCTATACCCATTCTTCCTGTATTTCAAAAGATCAGTTTAGGAAGTAAAGTAAAATAGAAACATTTCATTACTCTCTTCCTTCTAAACTTCTTTTTGATTATATATTTTTTTTGCTTTCTGTTGTGTTGAGACATAAACCTGGTTTGCTTGTTCATTCTGTTCGCACAGTGCAATTTGAGCTGTGTTCAGTGTTATGTTACTTCCTTCCTGCACCGCTAAACCTCTATCATGCCCAATTTGCACTCCTTGCTTTCACTATACATTGTGTCAGCATTCCAGGCTGCAGTTAAGGGTGATTAAATAAGACAGAAATGCTTGAAATCCAGCTACCCTGCCTGAAAGGCAGGAACTGACAACTTCTCTGCTACTTGTTCTGTACGAGTTCACTTTGCTTGCACTCCTTGCTGAAACACAGAAGTTGTTATTTTCTGAAGAAAAAAAGTAGTAAATGTTAGCCTGGAAAATTGCTCTTCATTTCTGTTTAACAATTTTAAAAACTTCACTGACCACAGCCTTTCCCCTTCCATTAGATTGATATTACCAATGTGTACAAAGCGTACTCTTTGCCTGAATTTGATTGCTTGGAGATACAAGCTTTACTTCAGCAATTTTTGATGTTTGGTACCCTGGTCTATTTGTGAAGAGCCATTAATTGTCATGTCAAAATTGCCAAGTTCTACTGGGATAGAAAACAAAAAGAGGTGGTTAAATCAATATGAAAATAAGTCGTCAAAATTTAGGGTTGAGTAAGATCTTTCCACACAACTGTATTCCAGCTTTTCATGAAAGTTGTTAGATTTTGAGTGCGTGTTGTCAAACTACTTTTTGCCTGTTTTGTTAAAATGGATTTCTGTAAGTAAACTCTGCCTGGACTGTGTGTGTGACTGTTTACATGCTGCTGCCCCTTTCAAAAACATCTGAATGAAGAACAGAGACCAAAAGTTCCATGACACTGAACTCCTAAGTCTTGAGAAAGCTATCAGAAAGGTGTAGGAAACACACGAAGATTAGTACTTTCCCCAAAGGGGAATGTTGTAATTTGAGTTTACCCAGATTACTAGGGAGCAGACAACCCATGCAAGGCAGCCACAGAAAACCTCTCTGCTTGACTTCTGCCTCTCATGGTATTACCTGCTTACATTCCTGTTCCTCATCTGCTCCTGCTGGCAGGGTTGGGTTGGCCACCTCTGCCAGCCTCTCCTCCCACTGTAGGTGTTATTTTCTAACAAACTCTTTCCCTCCAACTCCCTTGCCCCATCCCCTGGGACCTGCATGGAAGAGCTGCTCTGGCTGCAGCAGTTAGTAATGCAGCAGCTGGTCGGAGGGCGAGTGAGGGCTCCCTAACACATAGACTGAGGCTCACAGTCTGTTGTAACCACCTAGTCTATGGTATCATCTGATTAATTTGTTTCATCAGTATGGAAGCCCTCCTTGAACTTTCCCCCAACCTTACTGAAGTTTATTCTCCGTTAGACAGTGCAAGTGCCCTGTTCCTCCCCTAAAGAGTAGGGCTTCAAACCTAGATATCACTCTGTGTTGCATCCAGGGTGTTGTCTGGAGCAAAGCTCTGCCACAGCAAATCTCTCTTTCACCTTGCTTAATGCAGGGTGACCACTCCCAAGCGAACAAACACAGAGTCCAGGGAGATATGCAATGCTTACTTTAGCAGGGTCTTTGGACACCACAGGGTGTGGAGAGGATGACACATGTTCTCCTGCAAAGTGGGATGCTGGTGGAAGGCTTCAAGGCAGGATCACTGTAGCAGGACTTCCTCCTCTGATCGGAAACAGAGATAAGAGTGAAACTCTAGCTAGAGAGTTTCTTCTCAAAAGGAAGGTTTAATGGCTTCTGAATGATTGTGTAGCCATCTAATGCTTTTAGCCTGTGGCAGAAAAAAAAAAAAAAGAAAAAGAAAAGGGTTAGAAAATACAGCTCTGATCTTAAAAGTAATATAAAGCAAATCTCAGCACATACATTAATTGAGTAGAAGGTTCATTCTCTTAAAAAAACATTCAGAGAAAACCACAGGGTCGGAAAGCAGTTTCTTTGTATATTTAGCAAAAACCCATAATAATTGGAAAAAACCCACCGATTTTAGGAAGAACTGAATAAAGACCAGGACTTCTTTTGGATTTTTGTTTTGCTTTCTCTTTAAGTCTTTTCTCAAGACAGTACTAAATAACAGATAGCACAGGGTATGTAATGACTAAACAGTACATAATTCAGGCAAGCAAAATTTGTGCCTTGTCACAATATTGATATGAGTGTTTAAGGAGTGCACAGACACTGCCTTTGTGACAGTGGAAACATGACCATTAATTGGAGTGAAAGGGGATAGGACAAGTATGCCATGAACAGACAAACCTGACAAAGACACGCCTTCCCAGCAGCCAAAAAACATTAGTAGTGTAAACAGAAAATTAAGAAAGATGGTCAGAAAACAAAGCAGAGCTGAGAAAGTTTTTAACTTTTGAGAACTACTTGGTGAGCACCTCTGACATGCTAAAATTCCAGTGTCTTTTCTTAGCAGTAAGTACGGATCTCTGCACTTTGGGGTAGTTGGTAGCACTGGCACATTTATCGTGAGGCACTTCATTGCCATCTGCCTGTGGTCTCTGTGAAATTTATTTATTTTCATTGCTTCTAAAATACAGGTAGCATTAGGTACCAAAACTCTAAGAAACAGAGACGTGAGGCACCTGCTAAAGTAAGCTCATGTGGACTTCAACGCAATCTTTGGTTTTTTCCCACTTCGCTGATGACAACAGTCGTTAATTGAAAAATCAGTCCCAGATGGGATGGATCCCACTGTGAGTCTTTTTCCTCACCTCGAGCTTTTGACCAGGTCCCACTGAAGACACTGTGAATGATGGGCTCCTGTCCTTCTTGTGTGGGTTGGAGTAAGGCATTTGTTTACACAGCTCCTGAAACTGGGAGCAGGGAAGAGGGAAATGCAAATAAATATGTGCACGCCTTACTGACATGAGAGCAGGTCTTTCCTCTCTCCTGTTGGTGCCCTGCTCAGCCCACAGCATCCAGCAGTTTCAAGTGTGCGTTTGGGACTGGCCTCTCAGATCCATTTTGAGCAAATGGAAAACAACTGGTACAACTTACTAGCTCAAGAGCTCATATCACAAGACTGTGGCTCACATCGTTGTGCAGAAAACCAAAAGCCAACCCTGCCAGGAGGTGTTGATCTCACACTGTCCCCCTGTTCCTCCCTCCCCCTCTCTTTCAGCCGTTTCTAAGAGGCTTCAAATAATGATTTTGTCATTGCTGCGGGTTAGTGAGCACAGTTCCCCTTCTCCTCTTGCCATTAGGGTCTTTCATGTCTTATTATCGAGGTCTCTAATCTTCCTGGCCTTTGTTGAGCATTGCAAGCCTTGTTGCAGCTGTTCTGCATGAGTTTATTCTAACTCACTAGATAGATGTGTGGATGAGACTCTCCAAATGCTTGTGTTCTGCTTAGATGTTATCATGAAAACATAGCAGCCTTGACCTTTCACATAACTTAGCTAGCCATGAATGGTGGCAAGCCCTGTCCCCCAGCCACATAAATTTCATGCCTGTTCATCAGCTGCTGTGATGCAGAAGAGCATTTTGTCTCCCTTATTTCGGACATCTCAATTTGGTTACAAGGCTTTCCTAGAAGGTGTTCTTTGTATATTTTTATCCACAGATTTTAGCTGCTGGCAGGTATTAGGCAGCAGAACGCAGCCTGGACTCTTTCATTTGTAGAACATGAGCTAATTAGCACTTTCAACAGGTTTAATGAATTGCATCAGAGTTTAACAGAAACAATGCTTCTAGCTAGCAATAATTGGGAAGACAAATTAGTAGATCCCATTCTTCCTTGTAATTGCATTAAATCAGCTGATATCTGAGCTGGAACGTACCTATATGAATGCGTTTATGAAAGTTGTTACACCTACTTTATTTTGTCTCTGTGTTAATCTATGTTTATAGTTGTTGCAGCAAGAGAGCCTACATGTTGCTGTTTCTGCTAGTCTGTACTTCTCGTTTTGTTTTGGTACTGTTCACGGTTCGTAATGAGATCCTAAGAGATGACACAGCTTTATGATGAAGGGTTACCTTCTCTTTCTTAATCCCTTGTTATGCAGTGTTACATGTATTAGATGGTTTACATATTAGATGTTAATTAAAGGGGAGCAGATGGAATCTGTCAGCATCAGAAAGGCTACATGTTCAAGTTTCTGAGCCAGCAAAAGCAATCCACTGGTTTGCCGGGAAGGCAGCCTGCTGAATGAAACTCTTGTGTGTCAATGTACAATCAGAGCCACAATTTCTTTGCAATTTAGCATCCAATGGAATTGACTAATAATACAGAAATTGCAAAGTAGTTAAGAATAACAGACTTGCTGAGCAGCAACTGCTGCTTATATCAGTATATCCTTGATGGCAAAATAGCTTTGATGCCAAACATGAAGAGTTGTGCAAAACCCTAGCACTTTTGATTTTATGCACTACACGTCTTCCACCTTCCTGCAAACAGATTTATTTCTGTGTAGCAAAAAACCATCAGTGTATTTTTTTCTACTCCTGGTGCTTCAAAATATCTGTATGTTTCTCGCATAGAAAGAAACCTCTCAATTTTCCAAGCGTGCTGAGTAAATTGAAGGGTGGGCTCTGAAGCTGCTAGGATATACACAGCTTCTGGTGGGAAGCGGTTAAGTGGCTGTGCATCCAGGCTCAGCCATTTGCCTGCTAAGTCCCATCCCTACTCAGAAGCCTGCTGGAGTACGGAAGTAAACCAGCAGAAAATTTGGCCCCTGTGGTGGTGAGTGTCACTGGTCACTTAGCTGCAATATTATTTATTTTCTCTCTTGGAGTCTCTTTTCGGTGACACACATTGTGGTGTGGCTGCAAAGGGGATGCTCTATGACAGCTGTACTTGTATATATAGCGGCACAAACATTTGCTCCCTTGAAAGTTAGATTATGAATCAACTTTATTCACGGAAAGCTTTAAATAATCTTCAGAGCATTTGATGTGGAGATGAGCAGAGGAAAGATCAGGACCAAATGGAAATAATAATAGGATAGGGGGTGGGAGAGAAGGAAAGAAAATGTAGAGGAAACAGTGATGGGTATTTATTGATATTATACTCCTGTTTTTTGACTTTTGACACATTCTAGCTCCATTCTTGCCCTCAGATATAGAACCTCGGTTCACCTAAAACACATTTTTTTATCATGTCTTCCTGCCCACCAGATTAGGACCTGACAGAGACATGAAGTGAATCTGCTGTATGAGACAACAAAAGGGAAAAAAGGGAAAAGGAGTGTGGGATGTTTGTGTACAGAGCCCTTTGGTATCTTCCGGTTTTTTACATCCTTAAACAATGCATACCTCTTCTGATGGCGGGATACAGACACAGAGTTGTGTTGAGCCATATGTTTGGTAAATGCCTGGGGACAACAGAGCAAGCTCTTGACTTCCTCAGCACTACGAGTGCAGGACTGGAAATCACCTCTCCAAAATAAAAATAGATACAGAAACAATGACAGGCAAGTTCCAGTGAATGTGTTTGCGTTGTGGGGGCTAAAATCTGTAGAGCAAATTGTCTCAACTGAAGTGGAGATCATTGACTGAATTAAGTGAAAATAAAGGATATTTTATGTGATCTGATTATGTTGCAGAACCACAGTTGTCATCTATACTGTTTAAAACATATTTTTGTTCTAAAAGGAAGGGCCAGATCTTGATTCCTCAGGAAAACCCTTTAAAAAAAAGAAAGATTATACTTTCTCTGGGGTGACTAAGCAAGGTTGTATGTAAGCAGCTTTCAAGGTCACATGCTATTGTTATACCCTATTTTGTGTTATGGTGTTGGCCAGGCTTCTCAAGCCATTAAACCAGGCACTGGCAAACAGAACGTGGTACTGGTTCAGAGTGAACTGCGGGTTTAAAATCAATATAGCAGTGATTACTATGTCAGATACCTGGGATAAATCCAAGATATGCTATCAGAAAATAGTTACATTTATTTACCACGTGTAGTCTTAGTACTTTTTATGTTTAAGAAGACCAACCTTCCACAAAATGTGCTGATTACCTTTAACCATATTTTTGTAGCTTGTAGCTTCTTAGTCTTGGTAGACTTGAACATATTTCTTTCTTGGGAGTCTTGACCAGATTTTCATTATTTTGCTCAGGATTGACACCAGGTAACCAGCACAATGTTCCCTGTGTTAACTTTTTTAGTCATTTCTGCCCTTTCCCCTTTTTCTTCAGAAAAAAAAAAAAAAAGAAAAAAGCTCATCTTTCTAGTTTTCTACCCTTTGTCATCTTCTTAGTTTGTTACTGAGTGCTTAAAAACAAATTCTGAAGAGCTCCTTAGCTTATCCTTCAGGGTTTTGGATGCAAGTTTGAACCTGCTAGTTTTGAAAAGAAGTAATTTTAACAAGTGTTTTCCTCATGTTCTTTTTTTTCCAAACAATGAATTTCCTCTTCTATTTATAGCTCTATGTAGAATTATTTATTCTAAAGGTGGCACAGCAGTCATTCTTAAACTTCTCTATTTTTTCTCTACCCTATTTCTAATTACAACATCTGTTCCTGTGTTAACCTGATGCCTGGCATGGATTTATCTGTTGTATATGGTTTTTATCTTTCAATGAAATGGCCACTGATATTTTAGGTATTCCTTTCATTTCTCTGAATGGAAACTGTGTATTACTTTCCTTTTCTGCCCTCCTTATAACTTTTACCATTAAAAATATATATATATATCAAAAGCTTTTATCTTTTTAAAAGTAGGACAGATTTTTCTAAGCAATCTTTTCTTTCTTCATATTTATGGAATTGTGTCTACTGGTCATCCATTCCTCAAACAATTCCTACTTAAAACTGATTTCCAAAGGTAGCAACTGCTAAGAGCTTTGGGAAGATTCAAGTTTCAGGTACGCCAATCTCTGCTCTAGTGTGCTCTCACCACATAAAACCACATTAGATCACAATATTCTCACTTTGGTGAATGTTTTTTTTTATATTTCATTCTTAAACCAGTGATTAATACTTTGCCCATCAGAGAGAACACAAATACTGAATGAACCTATAAGAGATAGTGTAGTAAGGAAAGTTTCTTGTTTATTCCTTTTACAAAAGCTGTAAGAGCTTCATTACTAGCATCATAAAATGTCCATTAGAATTTGGGGGATTATGGACAGGTACAGTAAGATTTGTTCATCCCTAAACATACATGCAGCTCTAGATCCATCTTTAATGTAATTACTTAAAACTTTAAGTCATAAAGTGCTTTTCATTGATGATGTCTCAGTAGAAGGCTGAAATGTCTTCTTCCAGCATGCCCTTAGCCAATTCTAATAGGCAAATTAATTAATCTCTTAATTTCAACATTCAAGGTGCAAACTGTGCTACCAGCATCCATCACTTTCCTTCTGTGAACTTACCCAGTTCACAGAGGGATTTTTATGCCAAGTGCCATTTGAGCTTGGCTTTGGTGCATGAGCAAGACACAGTAGAGCTTGATCCAGTATTGGGCAGGTGAGAAACAGATGCTTACTGAGCACAGGTGGGCTGACTGAGGAGGGCCTGTTCATCTGCTGACCGCATGGTCACAGTCCTGAACCAGGTGGGCTGAAGTTAGAGCGAGTCTTTCCATTGAGTTCACCCCAGAGCATGGACGCAGAGCTGTTGCTGAGGATGCGATGCTGGTTAGATGTTTCTCGTTGAAATATGTTACCTTAATTTCTTAGCAAGAGTTTCACATTCATTTTCATTTGCTGCATGGATAGATTAGAGAAATCTGTTTTCCTCCTGAGATTAATGTATAATGACATCTATCCAAAGAATGCTTAAGTATTCACACTTCAGAGAAACTGACCTTTAAGCCACACTTAGTGAAAGTAAGCTAAAATCAGTATTGCATTCTTGTTACCAAGGACACTTATAATCATCTTCTTAATTGTCCTTGACAATCTTATCATTAAAGATCTTGGCATTAATTAACTATATAATGTCTCTTGCTTGATAAAATCAGCCTTGCTGGCACAATAGGCATTGTATTCCCCAGGCATTCTTTGTAGGGACTGTATCTATAGCAGGTGTCGTTCATGCTACTAATGTTGCCTGGATGACACAAAAACATTTGGAGCACTTAATTGTCTGAGAAGTGAGCTGAATGAAGGCAGTGGTGACGCTGTAAAATATGTTCCAACTCAGTGTTTCTTAAGGGAGCTTTTATGCCAAGATTAGTATCAGTGTTTAATTGACAGCCTCTTCACTTAGTTAATTACTTGGGCTATTGTAGCAGAAATAGAGAAATGGACAAAGGTATTTGTGATATGAATCACTTCCAATACAGGAACAAATATGTGAGTGCTGTGAAGACAGACAGGAAAAATACTTATCTTTTTCCTGCTGGAGTATGATCTTCTTTCAGCATTTTCAAAGGAAAACCTGAATCACCGCAATAACGTTGGTGGTTCAAAGGTGGCCAGGTTCAATGCTTTTATATTTTTCAGATGACTGTTAGGAAAGACTGCAAGTTGAAGGCTGAAAGTTCAACCTGTGTGTTGTATATGAAAACACGGTCAGACAGAAATGGCATGTAATTCCATATCTGCACACACACAAAATACGTGTAATTACAATACAGCCCCACTTTCATAAATTGGAAATTTAAATAATGAGAAACTTGAGAAACCTTTTGTGCTTTCTTAAAGCACAATACCTAGCTAAGCTGTACTTAGGCTATCATCTCAGACATCAGATTTTTTTTGTAAAATATGGTTACAGTGCTCATGCAATCACCACTTTCCATTTTAAAAAAAAAAAATGGGCAGGCTACATTTTGAATGCAGACAGTAAATCTGTCACACCGTAGTGCACTGACTTTGCTTATACTTAAAATGTGAGCATGCACAAGATCTTTCAAATGTAAACGTGGAAACACAACAGTCCTGTTAAGAATACTTTCTAGAAGGCATAGTCACGGTCATCTTGTTGTCTCACCCCCATCCTCTTGGGTGTTCACGTAACACTCACCTCCATCTGTGCCACCAGCAGACACAGCCAAAAGCACACAGCTGCTGAAGGGAAGAGTTTCTAGGGTGGTCCTTCATGGGGCTGAGGCCTCCAGTCCTAGGAAGAGCAAATGTCTCCTTCTGTCCTGTGGTTCTACAATGTATGGATTATTATGTTTTCGTAAGTTTGAGAAGTGCTCCATTCACTCTCTCAACAGCTAGGATTTTGCCCTGACTGCTCATTTTGTAAGTCATCATATGTGTCATAAAAGTGTATCAAAGAGATGGGATTTGGTGGATGAGCTAAAACTGAAGACTGGGTCTATTGCACCTGACCTATAGCAGTAAGCACAGCCAATCTAACAACTCATGCCTCAAGTTTGTTAAGGTGGTTTGTGATAGTGTATAAATAAATAATTTTTCCTACTTTTCCTCTTACTATTTTATTGGTCTCATAAAAGTTTAAAGACTCAAAAAATAAACAAGGTATTTTGAAATTATATGCACCCATGAAAGAAGGAAACTTCGAAAGAATGAGTCTGGGATTATAAACTGGTTTCTGTGGTGTTCACGCAAGCAAGGCATGATGAGGTTTTCAAAGCCTGGTTCCTTGTTGTCTCTGTAGACACAAGCACTGGTAGAACAGAGTGGTCCTTCCTGTCCAAAACCTTGAATTGGTAAGTAACTGCAGCTGGGTCTGGATTGCCTCAATGCCCACTGACACAGGGAAATCCTGTATGAAAATACCTTATTGCTCTGTGAGTCAAATTATCCCAGACCTTCTGCTTGTTCTCACTATTGAGGTAAATGAAATGAAGCTCTAGAAAGAAAACAGCTCATGATTCACAAAGAAAAAGTGACAGAAGTATGGCACATTTGGCTGCTGCCTTCACCAGAAAATCTTTCCTTTACTTAGTCCTTCTACAAGCAGCAACCCTCCCCATCTCCTTTTCTTTAGTTCTCCATTCTCCATCTTGCAGAATTTCTGCTGTTATTTTCTCTGGCAGCTCGCTAGAGCCTTGGAGTAACTGAAAAAAATAATACAGGGGAAAAACTAGACTGGAAAAAATAAACTTTATGGAAAAGTGTATCTGTTAGGTTCTGGAATAATCCTCACAGGCAGAGACTGCAAATGGTGTATTTCAAACAGAAACAGTCGCTGGTCACGACCAGCCCAGAAATTGTTGGAAAAACATAGATAATTTTAGATTTCCTTCATTTTATCTAGATCTCCATTTACAGGCTGGTGTCACCTGAGGCAGTTGCAATGGCAGTCACCATTGCATTGCTAGCACTTGGATCTCTGAGTTAGTTTCCCATAAGACTGGTTAGTTGGAACATTTGGCTTGCTAGCTGTAATTTTAAACAAAGCAACATGGATATTAGTTTAGCAGATTTGTTCTGAAATCATAAAAAAGAGACTTTTAAAAAAATTAAATGTACAAATTGCTTAATATAAATGAGTCTCCCAAAAAGTACTGGAACTACCTTCTTTGTATTCTGCATTACTTGAACTGTCCTTCCATAAAATGCTGAAGACATTTATTTACATTATCGATTATTACCAGGTAAAACATGCACAATGTTCTTATTTTAGTTTCAGATTATGTTTGTCATAGTATCTTCGACCAGTTTGATGCAAGATAGATCTTTGGGCAGTCACTGCCACAAGATGAGACTGGGATAAAATAATAAATTTGAAAAATCAGTTTGAATTAAAAATGGAAACAATTATTTATTGTTTTTGCATTGAATGCCACAGCAGGTACCCACAAGACACTATATGCTGCCTACATGTGGAAAGCACTATTAGTGTAAGCACCCGAGTGTGACACGCAACAAGCCTGGGGCACTTATGGGGGAGCAGGAAAGGAAGAGGTGGATGAAAGTGCAGCTCTTGTTCAATTTACTTCTGATAGCTATTCTTTGCTACTTGAATGGTGTTACTACCTCTCTGCATAAGAGATGTCCTGATGTCCAGTGCACATACTCAGTCCATAGTCAGTGCACACGTGTAACTGCAACAGCCCGCCCATGGTACAAATAAATAGTCTGTTACACAGGTGATTTAAGAGCATGGGGACTGGGGTGCTAATCAACAGGGAGACTTTTCAAAAGTGCAAAAGACAACAGAGCTTTCAGCTCCCCCTGATGCTGGTAAAAGTCTTCCACAAACCCAGTGCCTTAGAGTGAAGGCAGGTCTGCCAGGTTTCAGCAGTTGCCTCTTTCTTTGCCTTTGCAATGAGCTAAGCAGTTGCAGGCCAGAAGAAGTTGGGATACCACGTAACTATGTCAACATGCTGTTGAGCATGGTCTAATAAGCCCTGCTGAGAGGTAGCATCTGTTGCCTCCGTCTCAGTTTAGCGCTAACAGGGATACATTTGCTGACTTATATCTGGCTGGCTTGGTACCTGAGATGAATGACTGTCAACGTCTGATCATTTACATCTCGAAGGATGATTTTATTCAGTGCAAATCAACATTATTAATTCTTTTCTAAAGCATTAGGTTGCCTCTCCCATTGTCAATAAAATAAAAAAAAAAATTAGAAAAGTCTAAGTGTGAGGAAAATGTTTTCATTTGATGTGATGAGCTGCAGAACCCATAGATATCCCCAGTTACCACATGATACTCTCTATAAAGATGGGAAGTGCTCAGGGCTCAAACCCATCAGCTTCAAAGAGGACCAACATAAAGTAGCAGAGATCATTAACTACCTTCTGAAGGCTGAATGTTTACGAAGGGTAACTGTAAGTGAATATCATCTAGAAAAAGAAAAGCTGAAAGCTTGAACATCTTCCAAGGATGAGCCAAGCCAAGGGACATGACTTGGCTCTCCCTTCCCGAGTCTTGACAGGGGCCAAGGGAACTTGCTGTACGCATATGGCAAAGCATATAAATTAAATGTTTTTTGACGGTGGCCACCAGAAAGCAGAGTCAGCGTCCTGTCACTTGGCTCTGCTCTAGCCCTGCCACAGTAAGCAGCTCAGGGTGAAGGGCAGAACTAGCTGGATTACATCTGAGTCCACCCACTCATCCTGCAGGTCATGAGTCCCCTTTGGTACGGCAAGGGATCAGAACAGAAAAAGCCTCCATTTCTCAGTCCAGGCTTTTATTTTGCCAACTCCTGGCAACTAACCATGGAAGAAAACACCGTGGTTTTTTTTCACTTGTTGCTTTGTTTTCAAAAGAGCAGTTTCCAGTGCAATTGAGAGTGTGTGAGGACACGAAAAATGAGGTATCAGTGTTGGCCTTTGTGAATAACTAGTCACCAGCAGCACTGTTCAACATTTCACACCACAAATCTGTTTGAATCAGAGACAAGCCTAAATCCCATGGAACAGGAGGCATGATCTTCCTGGGATTAGTGAACACACTCTGCTAATGTACATCCAAACTTTTGGAATCTGGAGCTTTAATAATATTTATACAAAAAGAAATCTAAATGACACTGCTAATTTCAAACTAATGGCAGCTGAATGTACCATAATTTATCTCTAAGTTATCGCTGAGCATGAGATTTACAGCACAAAAAATGCAGAGAGATTTCCCAGATATTTCCCACCACTGAAAGAAGTGCCTGTAATGCCTCATGGTGGAGCTGGTGTGCACTGCTCCAGTGCCCATGGCTCTGCTAAGGTTGGGAGGCATGTGCTGGAGGCAAGTGGGTTTTTGATCCCTGATCCGCCATAGAGATCAGAATATATTTTCACTGCTGAACTGCATGCTACTTCTTCACATTTTCTAGCTCATATTGCTCACTAAATAGATTAGGCGAAGAACAAACATGTGAAATAAAGCAGTGCTATTTACCTTACGGTGTAAAAGACAATTGAGTCGAAAGCGGGGACATTACACAAATATTTTAATACAAGTGCTAACAGACAATGTTGACAACAAAGTATCATACAAAAGTAATGAGTACTATAGCACAGATGCACCAAGAACAGAGGCCTGTTATACATGCGAAGAGTGAAACTGGTGGTAAAAGACAGTCTTCACAGTTGTGAACTTCCAGGCTAACTGGCCGGGGAGGATCCCTATTCATATACCACGGGAAGCTGACTCATGCAGAGGTTGACAGAGAGGCATTCTCCAAGGGAGACTCAGCCTGTCGAAGGCTGGGCTCACCCTTGGGGACATACCCATCCCTTTCCTGGGACCAAGGAAGAACAGAGGAGAAAAAGTCCCAACTGAGGACTGCAGTTTGGTACAGATGACTCCAAGGGGCTTCAAACAGTCTCCCTAGGAAGACTCTGGCAGAGCAAGGAGTAGGTGCCACACACTCAAAAGACGTTCTTCCTTTTTACCTGAATACTGCCTGAAAAATGCATGTGATTAAACAAAACCTTGTCATACAGTTGCTGTATTACCACAGTTCAATGATCAATTAAGGAGAAAAAAATGAAAATTGTTCAATCAATAGTCAGACTGAAAAATTTGTTTTAACTCTGTTAAAGAAGAATGAACAAACCCTGGAGTGAATTCCACTGCAGGAATCCAGAAATTTGCAGTCTTTTTGGAGTGGAATTGATTCAGTTCATTTTTAGTGCATAAGGCCTTACACAGTGCACTTGGACCTAGATCTGGGGTGAGTGTTGATCCCATCCTGCCTTTGAAGGTATTTTAATGAGAAATTGTACTGTTGGCCCAAAAGACTGAGCATGATTTTTACCAAAGAATTAAGCTATGACAAGTAAGTCAAGTTTGAGAATAACTGGCAGCAAGTATTAGTGTTCAGAAAGCATCATTGGTTCATTTTATCAGCTTTCTTGTTAGAGTCTGATACCTTCTTTTCACTCATTTACCTTCTTCATTGAACCTAATAACTTTACAGATAGCCTTCAATTCTCAGAAATAATGTTCAGGAGCCTGTGTCTTTTTAGAAAAGGAACTTGAAAGATCTTGGGGGGAAAAAAAAAGAAAAAAAAAGAAAAAAAAAAGAAGAGATTTGATTATCCTAGACCACATTAATGTTTGACCTCGAGGCTGAGGGTACTGACTCAGTCTTTTCAAATGAAATGCAGGTTTCTAAGTCAAGAGGTCTATCTCACCCTGAGAGGTGTGTCAGATGAATCGCTCTCTGGAGGAAGGAGAACAAGATGCCCACAGAGGGTAGGCATTCTATTCACCCTTACAGAGGGTAAATAATTAGGTTTTATTGACCATTAATGAGATGAATCCTGTGCTGGGGAACTGTAATTTGCAGTATACTATGAAAAAGGCTGTGCATTGAAGACTATGTACAAAACCAAGTACTTTAATTGTCCCTTCATCAGCTGAAATGCCTGTTGGAGCAGGGGTGTAGCAGCACATGGTGATGTACTTCAAGGCTTTGTGGCAATGACTATGTACAATGAAGCAGAGTTAATGTTGTTCAGGCAATTTTCATTTTTAATTGATAACATGAAGTCACTGGATTACATTGGATTTCCCCCAGTATAATGCAGACTGTAGAAGAACTTAAATTATTTTCTAGTGAACTCCATCATCACCGGTGAACTGTGAAACAGTTTGCAGTGTGCAAACCAGCGTTATTAACATGCTCAGCAAAGCTGCTGTTTTCACAGACTGCTCTTGAAAGCACTGTAACAGGAAAGGTTGCTTCCTCGGAACACATCCTCAAACAATTCACTTACAAAATACTTCTTCTAGGTTTTGTACACTGCATGACATAGCTCAAAAAATCTCACTCTTACCCTCCCCCCCTCAGTTCTGGGAAGAAAGATCTCCCTAAATTGCTAGTGAAGCGTGTCCCCAAATGTCCTATTTCCTTAACAGGTGATAATGTTCTACTGGAGGTGACAACTAGCCCCAGCTGTTGAAACATTTTGAAGACGGGTTGTACTGATGAAGGGTTACTTCATGTGATGAAACTCTGATCAGTAGTCCAAATATAGGATTACTTCTAGCCCCTTTGTTTTGAGAACTGCTTCACTTACTAACACATGGGCTTAAGCACACTGAGGGATTTTCCCTCAGGCATCAGCTCTTGGTAGATCGTTTGCAGGATTGATAGTTTTGTACGCCCAAAGCAGCGATGGACTTGAAGGGGTCACTGGTAGAGTAGCTGCATATTATAGGTATGCAAACATAAAGGCATCATATGGAAAAATCTGTCTGTAATTAAGTCTTCATTGCCAGTGAAAAAGAAAAGGAGAAACTGAAATCTGATGTTTTCCTCTCCCAAGTTCCTTGTGTGAGTCTCTGACTTTGCTGTCTTGTCTGACTTACAGCATGGAGAGGAAGTTAGTTTCTGGTTCTGAAAGAACAAGAAAGTACTTCATATAAGTAGAATTCTTAGGCCCACTTACAAATACCATTTATGCCTATTCATCTTGGTGATTTTCTGGTATCTGCTGTGACGGTATGCTATTTACCACATTTGTAATAAAACAGTATTGGACGATAGCGTGTGTGGAAAATTGGGACTGAGGTGGATTGCAAGACACACAAAACAGGCACCATTTTTTTCATGTATCACCTCAGTTCTTAGTGGGACCTTAAGGCGCTATGGTTAAACGAAATAGCTTTACAAGAGCACATTAAGTTCTATTCTGCCTCTTTGGAGATCTTGTCCACTGAGTTTTCAGTTCTGGAAGATGTTGACACTACCCAGAATTAAGCGTTTTGCAATGGGCAATGCATTTTCAATAAGTTACAATTACATAGCGCCAGAGCTTTGGCACATTTGTTTAGGCACAACAGCACTCTGCTAATGTATTCTGTGTGAAAGAAGAAAGCATAAACATCACTTGTGATGTGACTATCCACATGCATACGCATATTGTATATTAATGTTTCCATAGTGTATTTAATTCACCCTGCTATGCCATGGGAACTTTAACCTGTGGTTTAGAAGCGCTGTACAATGATTGCACACCTAATTATTAATTTTGGTTCATGCAGGGATGTATAATGGACTTTCTTATGATCCATTTCAGGAAAGTTGTTAAGCAGGTAAGAATGTTATGAACACTTTTTTGAAGAGGGATTGGGGATGCATGTCAGTTTCTTATTTTCATTCCTTTCTTCATAATAAGTTTCCTTTTGGTGTGGGATGAGGAGTGATACAAAGGGCTAGGGAAAGAACATGTATTACTATAGATTTTGCATTAGGATAAGCTTAGCTGTGTTGTCAATTAGGGGTACTGCTAGGTGAGAGCAGGTATTGAATTTACCTTCAAAGACAGCAAAAATAACACGTATCTCATGACATCTGTGGCTGTAGCGTAGGTAATCAAAGCACAAGTATTTGCACGTAGAAATTCAAAGTCCTTAATTCTATTATCTCCAAAGGTGGGGTTTTTTTCTTCTGTCTGCCTCCTACATGAAAGCATCCACTGTTGTGCTTGCAGTTGACATTGCTGTGCCATTCTTCAACCCTACATTTTCTTCTAGACAAAACAAAGAACTACAACGTGTTCATGAGGTTTATGTGCACACAGCTTTCACATGTGTAAACAAATTTCTTGAAAGTTCATGCAAATGTGCCTCGATTTTCTTCTGCTATTTATCTGTTCTATTTTGTCTGTTATTGTACATTTGGAGGATTTAGCAGGTGGCACAAGGAGAAAAGGTTTTAATGGGAAGGACTTTGCTGAGTGCCAGTGACAAATAGGGAGAAGTTGGGGATGCACATATCGCGAAGATTTGGGTTAGGAGACAGACACTGCTGGAACAATATAGTCTGAGTATTAAAAATCATTCAGGATGATTTTCCAAGGTGTTCAAGGATTACACTACAATTTGTTTTATACATGCATTTCTATTTTAACAAAGAAAACTTTCATATGGTATTAGGAGAAATGAGCACGAAATTAAGGTTTTACCATAAATGAGAGAGACATCAAAACACACTTTAGAAACACATTCCTAAATTGAATTTGGCTTCGAGTTTGCGCAGAGAATCACAAGCAAAAAGAATGCAAAGCTCAAGCTAGGTTTAGTGAGAGAGTTTTGAGCCTTATAGTACATCCCCTAATAAAAAACCTATGCCTGAAAATATCTCACAGCTCCTGTGAGATAAGGATGTGTTAGCTCTTCCATTAAGCCTTCACCATTATCTCTATGGTTGTTTTAACCAAAAAAAAACCCCAAACCTCATTAAGAAAAGAAAGTTCGAGACTGGAACTCATCATAAGAAGTTTAAGTGTTAGGCATGAGCCAGTATGCCAGGTGAGCAGCTGGCAGCCGCTTATCTCCCTGGATGGTCTCGAAGGCAAAATGGGAATCTGGGTTGCTGGAGCAACAAGAGGATAGTGAAAGAGGCACCGCTGCTGCACAGGGGTGCTCTGCACCATGTAGGACGTTCATTAGAGGGTGAGCAGAGTGTCCTTCTGCAGGGAGAGATGGAGCAAGCAGGGCAGCTGGGAGGTGGTAGGGCTCTGAGTGGGGGGAGATGAAAGGAGGAGAAACTGAAAACAAGTATGCACGCCTCCGGGTCTCCAAAGGCTAAAGCTGTTAAACTTTGGAACCACACTAGCTGCAGGAAATAGCTGAAGCTCACATCCTATCCCCATGGTCTGCATTTAGCTGCACATTTACTCTTAAGTTTATTTTTAATTTTATGGCTGGTCCACATGCCACCAGTTGGCCTATGCTCCTGGCCGTGCCATATTTACTTGGGAGAGTCTCTTTTGGGTTTTTGTTTTTTTGTTGGTTTTTTTTTTTTTTTCAGTATATATACCAAACAGAAACTAACTTCCACATTCCCCAGCTTTCCTTAACTGTCATTTTTATTTAGACTTCCATAGTATCTTTTACTTTAGGAATATAATATAATACAAGATGGCGATGTAAGCAAAGTGGTAAAGCAGTTAAAAATTTAATTAAGGTTATTAAATGATAATCTGCTGCATCATTAACAAAATGAAGTGCTTTAAATCATTATGAATCACAGAATATCATGGATTGGAAGTCACCTCTAGAGATCATCTAGTCCAACTCCCCTGCTAAAGCAGGATTGCCTAGAGCTGAGGAATTTAAACACTTGACCAAGTCCCAGCCCTTCCTAAAACTGAGAACCTCAGTTAGAGTCTCAGTTAGCATGTCATTGCCCACCCTGCACACAGCAAGGATCTGGCTAGGGGAGGCCATCAACTGGGCTTTGTCTTCTCCCTGCTGGGGGCAGAGGGAGAAGATGGCAGGAGACGTCCAAGATGTCCAACCTCTTAACACTGCAAAGCAGAAGAAAGACAAAGAGCAAAGGGAAGCCCATCAGAGGATGTTCCCTTAGGCTTTCCTGATCTGCTATGGGACTAGAGGAGAAAATCCATCATCCAAGGGAACATCTGTAGCAGATGGATTTTCCCCGCAAACACTAGAGGAATCTGCAAACCCACAGTAGCTGTAATGATGGCAGTTTTGACAATAATATTCATCTTGGCCGAGGTCAGGAACACACTTCTCTGAATGTGGAACATTCACAGGGAGTTAGTCATATAAACCCAGACGGCAAACCCAGCCACAGCATGGAAGATTTTACTATAGATCAGGGTTTTAGCTATGGTGAACTCTCAGCTCAGTGAAAAGAAAATGCCTCTAGAACATCTCAGGTTAGTATTCCCATAATGCTCAAAGACTTTTCACATTTAGTAGAGGCTTTTTTTAAAAAAAAAAAAAACCCAAACAAACAAAAAACCAAAACAAAAAGCTATGCCTAGTTTACCATAGCATTTTTAAATTGCTAAGTCACATTTCCATTGAGGAGAAAATTCTATGACAGTTGGATGTGGTTTCAGGAGCAACTTTTAAAGAAATGTCCTAGTCCAGCTCCTTCAAGTTACGTGCATAGGAAACTCTCACGCATTCACCTCTGTCATTAGCACTAACACCTCTCACCAAACCCCTGCAAACACTGTCCTGCTTGTGTGAAATCAGTGGTGCCAATTTCTGCTGGATTTTGTTAAGCACCTAAATACGTGGTAGAAATCTGGCAGATAGTGGGAAAAAATGAAGGTTGAACTGGCACCACGAGAGTGTTAAAAGGGGGATTAGTATTAGCATGTGCTTTGAATTCAGAGTAATAGAAGTAAAACCAGACGCGTTTTGTTTGGCATCTATTACATGTCCCAGTGAAACTGGCATACCACCATTTGATCAGGCACGAAGCCATCCCAACAGATGGTCCCCAGCAGCAGCAGCCAAGAGACCATGTATGAACATCAAATGTGTTTGCGAAGGGCAAGACTCCAGGCTGCCAATGTCGAAATTGTTTTCCATTCCCAGCTTCCGTGCCGATGGCTAGCGAGGCTACTCAGCCTCTCCCTGAGCCCAGGGATCAACCCAGCACCATGCAAAGGGGCTGCTCTGCATCCAGTGCCATGGAAAGAGAGTACGGTCAGGAGTGTTGTCAGGCCTTTGTACCCACCTCCCTCTGGCCTTTTGGAGGAAGACTTCATCACATCAGCTTAAATGCTCCTGGACACATAGGACACATGGTTTAAATAAAAAAAAATAAAATTAAAAAGAGCATGGGCTTCTGCTCTGTGATTTTCTCAGGACCTGTGTAGGCATCAGGACACCAAAAGTGCTTACAGAACGGGTGCTTCTGGGAGGCAACAAACAAAACACTTCTTTAAGGACCAAATGTGCCAGCCACTATGTGTTGCAAGGGCAGACATTTTTTTCAGTTCCCAGTCTGCTGACTGCTGAGCAAATGTGTTGCTTGTGTTCCTGTGTTGTAGCCTACGTGGATTGAGAGTCTAGTTTGCACATACAAGTGTTTAGTTAATCCAGCATGGAATTGAAGAAGCTCCATCTCTTCCATCTCCCAGTCATCACACCTCTATGTGCAGCAGCAAAAGTCATTCAGGCTCTGTTGAGCCCTTTGCTGCCACTGAGTACCATCCTCCTGAGGTACTTCTGCAGGCATCTCCTTCAGCTCCCGGGAAAGAACCTCTGCTTTTCCTTCCCTCATGTCATCCTGCTCCAAAACAGGAGGTGTTTATACTGACAGGCCAAACACTCCCTCTCTATCCAATGGCACAAGAAAGAAGGAGGCAAGCAAGACTAAAGTCTTGGCAGAAAGACTGTAACACCAGTTCAGCGTGCTTCGTCCTGTCCCCACCAGTGCCTGGCCTGGCTTGAGCAGTCCCACAAGCGTGGAGCTCAAGTGGTGGCAGAAGCTGCCTCCAGCCAGCTACTCATGATCCTATCTCTTACTGGCATATTGTGCAAAGAGAGGAGACCACCAGGATCACCCAGCGCTTAGGCATGATCCCTGGAATGCTTGGTACACAGGGGTTACTGCCTGTGGAGAGGATTTTTCACCTTGTACATGTTTTTCCACTCTACAGGAACCTTTACTCTTTTGAATTACAAATATACTCTAAAGTTCCTTTGGAGTTCATGGGGCTGAGGATCAGCCTCTCTTTACCCAGGTTTGTGGCTTAATTGCCATTCACTGTGTATCATGGTGCTGTCCATCAAGGAATTTCCTAGAGCTTAACAAGCTAGACATGAAAGCTTCACAAGCATGCAAATATAGATATATGTATTCCAAATAACTTCTCTCATTGCTGAAGAGCGGCCACCCAGCCATGAATTGTGGCAATTTTTCAACAATGTGCAGCTGCATTACAAAATCGTGCAGGACATGAAGGGAAAGATACCTCATTTGAAGGAAACCCAGGAGGAATCTGAGGTTTGCTCCATAGAATTAATCCCACGTGAATTTGTCTCCTGACCAGGTTAAATATTTGGCAAGTAAAAAGGAAATGAAAGCATATTTCATTAATATTGAAGATTTAATTTGTTTATATTTGAACCTTTTTTGTGTGTATGAACCTTGAAAATAGCTTGTGATTCAACATCAACTGCTTTTGTGCAGTTGTCGTGCCAAGTGAAACTTGTTTGAGCTCCACTGATGTTCCAATACCAACAATTGTTACAATCTGGCTAAACCCTAAATTTCCATTTGTTACACTCTTTGAATATTTCCAATACTAAATAAAGTGTCAAAAATTGAGATGGATCTATGAATATGTTGGAGAGCAAAAAAAGGGGTTACATGTACTGATTTGTATATCCAGTGAATACCAAAAGCTCTCAAATACCAAAAAGTCTTGCATCTGGCTAGGATGCCAGAGTTGGTGCCAGACTTACTCTGAAGAACTTTCCAATATCGTCTCCCCTCACTAAACTCTCAGGTGGACTAGCTCTAGAAAATGCTGACAGGGTCAACAGGATGGTGCTTCCAGCAAAGTCTTTCAGCACCACCTAATGAGTTGCAAGGCTTTTTCCTGGCAACACCTGCAAGTCTGTGGGAATTCCTCAATCACAGACTGCACAAGCCCGGAGTCTGGGGCAGGAGACAAGCAAAATACATGGTTTGAAAGTAATACCTCTGCCTGCAGCTTCTGATGAAAGAAGAAGAATGGAACAGCCTGCCTATAGTGAGTTTAGGTTTGCTCAGGTTTGTTTGACTGCTTTATGCTCTCTACAGGTTTTGGTTTGTTTTGTTTTTTGAATGACACAAGCAAAGCTTACAGCAAAACTGCATCAGCCCTGCATGTGTCAAGGAGCAGACTGTCTGTGAGTCTGGAATTCTGAGATAAAGCCCTGCTTTCAGGCTGACAGATTTTTAAATCATGTTTATCACCCATTTAAAAGAAGTACCGGAAAACAGGGAAGAGAAATTTCACAATGTTATCATTCAGTTATGAAGCTTGATGGTTCTGTCGGTGATATGTGCCTGCTTCCATCTAAACTGGTAACAGCGCTGAAGCAATGAAGTCTACAGTGATATCTCTGTCCCTCTTTATTTTTTCTTCTGTAGGAGGTTGCAACGTTTTGGAGAAGGATGTACTGCCAGCATCATGCTTATGGACTCCTGTGATGCACACATGCAATTTCAGTTGTGATCTTTAACTGGGTTATTTGCAATTCAGTTCAAATACTTATTGGGCATGTGCAAGTTTTTCCTGTTGAAATTGTTTTTGCACTGCTTTTCTTCCTTGAGCCTCCTGAGATTTTGCTAACAGGGAGTACATATGTTTGGGGAGGGGG